>VWZF01001875.1:629910-791776 GCA_013396755.1 Sclerurus mexicanus
GGGGGGGGGAAGTACAGGTAATACAAGTGTATGCTGCCCTAATCTCTGGAGAGCAGGGGAAACTACTGGTACTGGAGCTCTACTAGGAAAGATTCAGGTTTGTTTGTCAGTCCAAAAGCTTTCCTGAGATTTTAATAAAAAAGGCACTTTGGTACATTGTGCCCATATCCATCTTTGGAAATCAAAAGTTAACCCTGAGCCTTTGGAGACTGTTGAAGGAGTGGAAAAAACAGATTTCCTCATACATTTTGATGTTGCAAAGGCTATCCTCCCAAAGCTTCCCTTCCCGGAAAACACACCAGAGAATGTATCTCTGTTTCTGTCTGCCAATGCTGAGTTGTCTTTCTTGAACCTGGTAAATATTAAGACAGACTCATCCTGGGCTGGCTCAGTGCTGTTTGTGCAGGCACTGGGTGATGGTTCTTTGGAGAAGAAAGCCATGAACTCCTCTGTCAGCCTTTTGCTAATGGTGCTGCAGTAAAATGAATGACTGTCTGTGTTCCAGAAAGGTCACACAATAGTTTTTCTTTACTGAGATAATCTGATCTGCATTATAGGCATTCTTTTGAGGAAGTTTGGTCAGGCTGAACAGTATGACAGGGTAGCAAGTGCTTTTAGGTTGAAATCGCCATCTCTTGTAATAAAAAAAGCCAAAACACTTTGTCATGATGACAATGACCAGCAGCTCTGCTGGTTTTCACTGTCATTTCAGGCCTTTATTCTCCTTGTAACTCTTGACTATAAATCATCTTCAATGTTTGCTGTATGCAGAACACATCAGGATGTATAAACTGCTGATTATTAAACTGTTTTTCCCAGTCCCACTCTGCATGAGAAGCCACTGTCTGCTGCCTCTGGTTCAGTAAAATATTTTTTTGTCAACAGGAAATTATTCCCTCTTTTGTATAGAGAGATGCGATTACTTTGTCATATTCAAGTAATACCGTATTCATCTGGGACATTCTATACCTCATTGAACTTTGTGTAGCACAATAATATTTGATCTAAAAGAAAATAAATCAGCTTCAAGCTATTAGTCTAAGATAGTCATAAGAAGAGAGAGGGGCATGGTATGAGGAATTGCTGTGTGTTTTGTTGTTGGTATTGTTCTTTCTTTGTTTCTAATCTTCATTACAAGTTCAGCAGCCACAGCTTCCTCCTGCTGCATGTCCAGTAAGAGCTTTTCAGCTATGGGGTGATGAAATGCAGACACTGGACAGGAACTGGGTTGCAAACCTCAAATTTTTCTGTTTTCCCCACACCTGTTATTTGTACTGTTTCCCTTTTTTTCACTACTCTCTACCCTACTCTGCATTGCAAGTTTTTTCTTCCTCTTTATTTGTTCCAGTCAGGAGTCTTCACATACAGAGTCACTGCATCATCCATACCCTCTACGGAGAATCTTGTGTGTATTTTATGAAAAAATTGGCAGAACACAGTATGACTTACTTCTTCAAATATGTTCTAAAACCTTTGCCTTCTCCTGCTTTCTCATCCTTTTTTCCTCTGGTCTCTTATCTCTCAAACTCCTTTTCCTTGGCAGTCTTTCACAACTGCAAATCTGCTTTACTACTTCTTTCCTACTTCTTTATTCTTGAAACAAAACATAAAAATGTGTGCTTACATACATTATTTAATTTTTTCTAGTTCTGTCTTAGATGGCCTCAAGTGTTGTTCTTAAACCATTTTCACTCGTATTCTGGTTGAAGCTGCAACACATCCTGCAATAAACATTCCTTCACTGTGTTTGTTTTTTTTTGACACATCAATTTAAAGGATGGAGGTAAATAGTTTTCTTTCCAGGATTTTGGTTTTAGTCCACAAGCTTTGTCTTTGGTCCTTTGCTCATTCTCTACAGCTATTCTCAAGATAGTCTCCTCTGCCAACACCAATAAGCTGCAAACTTGACAAGTGCTTACAAATCATAATTCTGTCCAGCTAAAATTCTTAGAAGGTTCTTGCTTTTTCATTTCATGCAGCATCCCTGTTTCTTGACATAATTTTTGTATGCAAGTGACTGTGGTTTTCACTGTATTGCTATCTACTCTGCTAATCCATAAACTGCCTTTCTTTGCTGTGCTAAGCATCCTGAACTTGCCTTTAATTTCAAGCCTTAGGAATTAGAGCAGTAGCTCCCTATACCGTACATAAGTATTGAGATTTCAACTTCTACCTTCAGTATGTTGTTAATTTCCATATCTTTTACTTTCTCTCATGTTTAGCTCACTTGATATGAATATCTTCTTTACACATGTTGAAGGCGTTTCACTTGAATATCTCCACAAGTGTCATGTGGTATATAAGAGGAAAGCTAGGCAAGTTCTTCTTGGGTGCTGCTAGAAACCCTGTCTAGATAATTTGGAAGTCATGTTATCCCTGTTCATAATCATAATTCTTGCATTGTGTTTTTCCCTGCATGCACAATGTTCTTTCCTACATAATCTAGATACTTAGTTCTTTTCCCCATTACCTTTAGAATTGCATTGCTAATGTCTTCCTAAACTTTAGGTATCTTTGCTTTGTAACTTCACAGATTTCAGAAGCAGAACATCAGGTATAAGTCATACCCATTATATTTATGCCTTTGTAATGAATCCTTGTGAGCTGGATTTGCCCAGGAGTGATGAGTTCTTCCTTTGGAAGAGCTACCTTGTGGATGCTGTTGTGACCTTACTGAATTTTTGTGTAACAAATTGTTCCTCAGTTAGCTTTAATTGAGTGATTTAAAAACAGATAAAAGGCAATCTTATGCTACTAATAACTGAAGAGTCCTCAAGCTAAATTCTGCTTACCTGGTCTCTGAAGCAGAAAATGTATCTTCTGTTGTGGTTCTGTTTTGTTTTCCTTCTTTGTGTGTGGTTTTGTTTTGTGTTTGTTTTTTATTTTCTTCCTCTTTGGAGGATATGTGTTGGTCTTTGTACTGCAGTGCTAGACGACAGTGACCTCACCATGACACCCTGATTGCTGCTACATGCCTTCAGGATGTAAAGGGTGTATATTAAAAAAAATAACTGTTTTTCCTTAATGTGGGTAGACTATTTCTTCCTCTGTCTCTCTAAGCCTCCCTGCCATTACTAACATTTTGACCCTGATAATGTAGAATTCTATTGCAATAATTATTTTATAATTAATTGTGGTGTTCACCACTGCTAACAGTAAGACCCTGGTGTAAGAAAAAATCAGAGATTGGCTGAGGTTAGAAGTCATTGCTGGTGACTCTTATTCAATCCCTCTGCTCAAGCAGCATCAACTACAGCAGGCTACCCAGTCTGATTTTGACTATCACAGTATGAGACACCACAGGCTCTCTTGGTGACTTGTTTTAATGTTCAGCTACACTCAGAGTAAAACCCACTTTTTTTCACTTATTGCATACAAACGGAGCTTCCTGTATTATTTTAATTTGTGCCAATTGTTTCTTGTCACTGAGAAGAACGTCTCCTTTGTCTTTGCTTTCCCAAATCAGATATTTACACATGCAGTTAAGATCCCTTTGGGTCTTCTATTTAAGCTGAGCAGTCCCAGTTCTCTGTCTGTTTGCTTGTCAGACATTTCAGTCCCTTATTGTCAACTTACACTTTGTGGTGGTCAGATCAATTGATGCTCAGATTTGTCTGGGCAGTACTTAGCAGTGCTAGGAATACTTGTGTGTTAAAAGTGTTTGTCTACGAGTTCAATAGATCGAATGGGGGAGCAGGTACAGTCTAGTACATATTGGAAGGTGTTGGTGGCAAGGCTTATTGCTATTCCACTTGTTTTTTGAAGTATGCATAAGGTGTGTCCCTATTCTTTATAAGTAAGAGCTTCTCTAACTTGCCATGAGGATCAGTTATGCCACTGCCTAAACTTGAATATGTGTCTTGTCAGAGGAATGGACTGTGATGAAATTTAAACTTCTTTGAACAGCTCAGACTCCAATGACCCCTTAAAGGGGAAATTCTTGGTGGGTTTCATGTAAACCTTAAAATTTCATGCCATCTCAAGCTCTCCTAAAGCTGTCTATAATTGTATGCAAAGTAAATATACTTCTTGAAAATGTGATTTAATTCTCCTTTTCCCCACAAAACAAGAATAATAATAAACAACCTTTGTCACCAGATCTCTCTGCTTGTATTTTGGACAACTAGATCAGTCTGAAAAATTAAAGTTCAGTGAAAAGCTCTGAAGGTATTAAGGGAATTATTCTTGAAGGTCTTTATATGCCCTCGACTTGATTTATCTCCTTTGGACCACTCTGAGAATAACACTGATGGAGTGGGAGAAGAATCAGGCTAGAAGATGTTAATTTATATTTACAGTTTCAGAGCAAAACATGGGTGTACTCTTTGAGGCAAATGTTAATAAGCTTTTGGTCTTTAAAAATGTAAAAAATTTATTGAAGTTCTACTGCATTTGCCACGTTTCAGAAGAGCAAACATTAACAACTCTGCAATATGAAAGAATTCAAAAGCAGTGGGAATAGATGCAGCAATGAATAAAGTGAGCATTTTGACCATAAAATATTATTTATAATTAGTAGTATACTAACTGTAGTTATGAAATATAAATCAAAACATGAAATAGATTTTGAACTTAAAATATAATTTTAAAAAGGCAACTGCAAATTACAGACTTTTCTTACATCTAACTTTCTGCAAATCAGTCTTTCAATTGCCAACAATGTTGAGAGTTATAATGGCTGGCATAATTTGGTCTGTGATTACTTCTAGTGAAATGTCCTTGAACTAAACAACTCTTTACAATTACCACCTGAAATTGTATGAGTCTTTATGGCATTTCAATGTTTGAGTTGTTATAATAAATGCTACCTATTCTCTAGGTGTAATCCTTTACCCATTTAAAAGAGCAAAAGAAAGTGGGGGAAGCCAATCTCATTTCACTAATGTACAAGCAAAATCTCTTTCTAGCACTGGGAAATCTGACTTGTGCCTGCTGGTAGGTGCCAAGATGAGTAAGGGTGATTGGTGGCTCTGAGCTGCCTTTTCCAACTCTCTCTACAATGAAATTGAGTGGACCAAATGTTACATTAAACATCCCTCAAACTTGGCTTTTGTTACTGTTCTATCCAGAACAGTCAGTGCATTATTTATAAGTAGGTTCTCATTTCAAATACATTCTACAAAATTGACACTTTATTCATGTGAATTCATATGCTGTTTCATTATGGAGGTTTTAAACACTTCTTTCTAGTGTCACACTTATGTAATATAGATCTGGTGTTCTAGAGTGCAATTGCTAGTTTTTTATTTTTTTTCAACAGAATTATTTGGCCTTTCTACTTTATGTCCATCAAAGGGGCTTTCTAATAGTGCTAATCTGTGATACTCATTGTATGGTATATGGTATGTCAGGACAGAAGCACAGGAATGCAGTGTACCAGATTTTTGAAGGAATCCTGGATTCGAAGTGTAAAACTGACTTTAGGTTCATTTGAAAAAAAACTGGTTTATTGTCTGGTTAGACTGTGTTTTGCATTATTCCCATTTAAGTTTAAAGCTCTCCCATTTTATTTTGGTGTAATCAGGCCTGTAGGGTTTTGTGTGCTCGAGACATGTCCCTTTTATCACTCATATCTGCTAAAGGTCACAAAGGAAGAAGCAGAGAAGGGACGGTCAACAGTGTAAGAAACATAAGTAGCTTAATTAGGTGTTGCTGAGAGTCTTTCTGTTTCTCTTTGCCTTTTGTAGAGGTCATTAACAGTTGGGGTATATTAGTTTCATAATTTTGGGCTAGGTATTTCTGAAGAAAAGCATTGTAAAGTAAAATTTTTAGTGTATAAAAATGTTTTAGACTTGGTTGTAGCTTACAGATTACAAGTGTGCATGATAAGGAAAGCCTTCCATTATATCAAAACAGTCCAATTCTTCAAAATTGTGGGTTTAGTTTAATGTGCTTGCTCTTTGGTAATGTCCTCTGGTAGACTGCCAGTCTGGCAAATATTGATCTTATGAACCATCATTTGCCTGAGAAAGGCTGATCAGACCTTAAGTTATACACTGAGGACTTAATGGATTTAAACTTAATTCTCATTCTATTTTTGGGATTGCAAGACTTTCATTCTAATTTGGAAGATATTTGCTCTAGAACTTACTCTTTAATTTAAAATGTTTACAGAAAACTCTTACTAACAAACAGTGTTTTTAAGATTGTAGATGGTTTTAAACTTGGGGTTTTTTGCAGTCAGATATTGTTAAATTATTCAGAGCATAATCTTCAAATAAAAATAAACTGTATTCAAACCTCTTCAGTAACAAGACTTGCGTGTTACTCAGCCAGATAGTTACTAGGATTTATTCCAGTTGTGACAATTGGTTTAATCTAAATGTTATTCAATATATAGCATGTCCAGGAAAGAAAATGATTGTGTTCGGCAAGAGTTATCTTTCATAAAACTGTGCTGGAGGGGGTTAATTATATTTTAACAGAGAAGTAATTCTAATTATTTTCTAACTTTTTCCAAAAGTATGGTTTTTCTTCCAAAGAATAAGGGTTTGCTTGCACTTTTTGAGTTTTGAGAGAAATATCTATTTCTAAATATTTGTCCTTTTGTGATGAATCAATATATTTTAGTGTTTTCTTGTTTCAACACCAATTCCTTTGTGTTAGTAACTTACTCTTTACAAAGAACTTACTGGAGGAAGAATAAAGCATTATTTTATAAGTGGAATATCTATAGATGATATTTCATCTAAAGTCTGACTACTGTAACTTAGCTTTGATCCTAAAGTGCTATTGTAAGTGTAAATTTATTCCTAAACAGAACTGAGTTTAACTCTGATTAAGATTCTGAATATATTCTTCTGATGTGTACTGCAGTATATAATTTAGTTTAAAATGACAATGTAATCAGGTTTGGTAGACTGAAAATGTAGTCCCCAAGTAGTTTATTATTACAAATTTTATTTACTTCTGTTCTGACAGTAAAAGACTGATATTTATGTATTTATTATCTTAAACCAGGAACTATATTTAAGCTGAGAATTGACTACAGAATCTCTATAGGCATAACACAAAGCTGGTGTGACAGTATTTCCCCTTTCATGCTAGAAGAGTAGAATTGTGCCATCTAGTATATGCTTGCATGGTGAATTATTGTGATTCTGTGATGTGGAAGTATGTTACATGTTTCTGTTTCTCTAGAGTCTTTTCCCCTCCTGGATAACAGTTTGCTACTTTTCTTATTGTTACTGCTCAATACCAAGAACAGTGTTTTGAACATTGGGTAATGGATGGGTTTGTATTTGGTACAGGCTCCCACTGGTTCCTTATGTTCCTGTGTGTGCTCCTGCATGGGATTATAGCTTAATGAAATAGGGGGGTGTGAAATGCAAACCACAACAGTGACTGGGTAGTAATCCATTTTAGAGGCCTAATTCCTTATTTTAGGTTTTAGCTTACCCACTTCCTGAATAGTTTGCAATGTCCCTTTTGCAGGGGAGCATCCTCTCTACTCAGTGTGGAGTGACCAGCCAGCTTGAATGTTTTAAAAACACCCCTGCTGATCCAGTCCCCTTCTGAAATATTTTAGAAAAGGTGGAAACATTACTGAATTTTTTTCTCAGGCATACCTCAAGTGAGACTCCTAAGTTATACCTCCTTTGTTTTTCAGTTAAGCAATTTTCCTGTTTTCCCCATCTACAAGTGTTTAATGAAACAGGAGTAGCTGATCAAAGATATTTAGGATTCAGTTGTATTTGCACCTTCCTAACTTCTTGTGGATGCAGAATTAATTGAGCTGTCATAACAATGGGAAAATTGTGTCCTTGTTGACTAGATCAAAGATCTGAAGGAAATATAATAGCCTTTCTTTTCCTCTCTATTTTCTTTTGCTTTCTCTATAAATTCTCATCAAGAACTAAGAGTTTGTGTTGTGTCTTTGAAAACAAGTCTTGTCTACAGAACAAACACAATATGATGCCAGTGTGTGAGCCTCTGTGGTACCTTGCCAGGATGCAGTTACCCAGGAGGAGAGGTGCTGGCTCCAATTTTGGTTATCTCAGGTTCAGTGAGGGCTCTGAATTCCTTCCATTAACTACTTTTCCTGTTAAGCCCTGCTACTAGATGGGCCAAAATTGGCTTTAAAGGTCTTAGTTCCTTCCAACATCCCATGTGGTGTTGACTGTGGTCTTCATTGTCTTATTGGTTGATCTGTCTTTCCCTCACTGACAGTTTTTTGATAACAAAATACATGAAGATTGAAATAGCTCAAGTTGTTTCATAGAAGCACTCTGATTAATCACAGCCTTCACAATGCTTTAAACATTCATTGCTTCTATTTCACTTGTTGGTGTATTTTATTTAGTTAACAAGCATTCTTCTCCTGCTGAATCTTTTCTCCCCCCCCCCACCCTGAAACATCTTGAAGTATTAGTCTTGCTCATGCTTTCAAGTAAAGCCCATTGAACCTGTCTTTTGAAATACATATCCAAACACATTGATTGTTTACATTTTTGTACCAAAGGAAAAGATACCAGAATAATTAATGCAGTGTTTATTTAAACATCCTGATGTAGGGATACTTCTGAAATAGTATTCCTGAATTGCTGTGAAGGAAGGGTTGGTCAGGAACAACAAGTTTGATCACAGCAACACTGTATTTTTTTATACAAAGTATGCCTATTTGACTTGTGGTTCTTTTTTTCCTTAGTAAAATCTCTTCAGAGGCCTTTTGGATCAATTAATCTTGTGGCTTCACTCCAAATAATAGGCTTAAGTAGCTGGAGGGGTGTAAAGATGATCTGATGCTTAAGAACACATGAAACTGCAAATGAAGACCAGGCTCTTTACTGTGTATTTAATTCCATTTTAATGCTTTCTTCCACCATGGGAAATAATGCAGGAGATCCACTTCTCTTCTGGCTTGAAATGCTCAGAATGCAGAGGAACCAAGATGATGATTTGTCTCCTATTTATCACTTAATATGTTGCTGTCTTTGTCCAGAAAATAGTCCTATGTCTGTCTCTTGTAAGCCAGTGTAGAATAGATTTTGATCTCTTACCTCCTGTTCAGTTTTTCAGTCAGATGTATGTGCTAGTCTGAGCTTATCCCTATACAATTCCAATACCCAGAACTATTTAGAGGGTATGAGTTCTATCTCTAAGTCTGCTGGAGAGGTAAAAACAGTACATCCTTTGATTCAGTCACACGGTGTGGATTTCAAATGATAAAGAGGGAGAAGCTTGTTCAAAAGCTCTGTTGGGGTGCTGGGGTACTGATGAGGAATGAAGTTCAGGCTGAAGTGCACAGAACACCTCTTTCTGTGTCCTCTTTACAGACTTGACAAAAACTCAGGAATGTGTTGGTCCTCAGAGACTGTTACAGCCCTTTCCATTTTTATGGCTGTCAAGGAGATGAGTAAAAGTATAAATAGAACAGGTGTTTCTGATCTAGAATGCTTTGACCCTTCACCCGTCTATTTGTCTAAATACCCATGATTATGTAAAATACTTTTCTAATAGCATCTTACCAGTTTTACCTTCTCTGTGTTCTACCTGTTGATTGTAGTCCATGTGCTAACAACCTTCACAGGTGGTTACTTCCCTTCATTATACCCAGGAAAGAACTTGTGACCTGTGTGGGAAAAGGCATAGTGGTCACAAATTTCCATATCCTGGTACAGCACCAGTGAGTGGAACTGTGACACTGCAAGCTGTAACCTTAACCCTGCCTGCTTATTGAGTACAGGGGACAGTTTGAGGTGGTGTTCAAGTTAGAGTTTGAGGAAAAGCTTTGAAAACAGCTTCATGCAAAATTTGCTTTTAGAAGAATCTAGTTTGCCCTTGAGAGATAATTTCAGCTGACAGTTGTCACCCAGCTGTGTACAGCACCAAGCAGTGGTGTTCATGCTCTGTAGCTGAGCAGCTCATTCTTTGAGACAGATTACCTGAGCTACAGGGGAAAACCAGAAAGAAAAGTGCTGCTATGGAACTTCCTTATTGGTTAGACTGGCTGACAACAAAGATGTGTAATCTGAGTGTTATGCTAAAGATGAAAAACAACAAGAATTTACCAAGGCAACAACAAAATAATATTTCAGACCTTCAGCTGCTTCTGTTCAAACCTTGCACTGTCAGTCTCTTTCACCTATTTCAATGGCTTCCTGTGTCTCTGACTGTGTGAGGGTATGTATGACAGGAACAGTTATTTCTAACTTCTTGCACTTCTAGTATTTCATTTTAATAGTGTATTTTCACATGTATATGTCTACCATTGTCAAAAGTAAATCTGTAATACCAATTTCAAGTTAGATGTCTCTTTTATATCAAGTACCAGCCAGGGAAATGTCACTGCACCCCTGCCCAGCACAATGAAAGCAAGACATTTACTTCTACCTACAAATGAAAATACAAATATTTTTCTTTATTTAAAAGAAAACAAAATAAGTTGTTAAATGCCATGGAGCTAAGGACAGTCTGCTAAAAGACTTTACCAAGGCCTGGTAGTGTTGAACATCTCTCTCAAATGTTCAACCTCTTTGTCTTCTCATGATTTTTACAAGCTTTCCCAATAAATATATTTACAGTGTAAACTGATTTATACACTGCAAAGGTACAAAACAATCATAAGAGATAACAGAAGGGAGTGGTTTACCTAGTTGATAAATTAAAGAATGATCTCATTCTTAGCACAGGGTTGGACAATGCTTGGCAAGGATCTTTGTCTTGCAATCAATTCCACAAAAAGTTTCTTGGGATTCCTTGTTACAGCAGAATAAATCACACCCACAGCTTTCCCTTACTCTGAATGGTTACCCCTGCTTCACGTATCGATACTATTTGCCTTCCAGAACCAGAGCTTGCTTCCATCAGTGGGTGATGATGATCCCACTGAGAAGTGAATGCACCTTTTACGCAATGCATGATTGATGTGCAGCCAAGAGGACAATTGTCAGCTTAGGCTGCTTCTATACTGCTAAGATTTTTAACAGTAGGCTATCAGTCATGTCTGACTTACTTTTTTTTCTTCACTTTCTTCCTGTCTATGGTTTTGTTTGTCCTCCACAACACATCAACTTATCACCTTGAAGAGCAAGCTGCTGCTGTCTTTCCACACTGTCCCTTTCCTCTTGTCCACAGGTTACTGTGGTGTTGTAGATAATTAAGATTAGAGTAGCTCATGCAACTAAATTCAAAGTTTATCGTTAAAATAGTCATGTTTTACTTTACTACTTTGGTTTCAAAACAAAATGTGTAATCGTTCTCTTTTAGTAACTTTGCAGGGGGAAAATAAAGGTGGTAAAAAACCAACTACAAATTTAAGAGAACTTGTTTTTCTATTTTCCTTTGAAAAGAAATGCTCTTTATGGATAAAACAAATCACATTACCACTAATAAAAATAAGAGTATGTTTGTATGGCAATGAAAGAGGAAAAAAGAGACCTGTGGCTTCTTGGGGTTGGGGGAGTGTGGGAGTGGGGATCTTACATCTATTAAACCTTACTGCTGCCACCCCCAAAACAATCTTGTGTAAGAACAGAGAGCCCATTTACAGGAAGTTTTTCTACATCACTATTTTTATGTGAGCACTTGTTCTGGATTTACCTTCTGACAGGTTACTGTGCCTGGGAACTCTACACACAGTGAAGGGCAGAGCCATGAATGGGTTCAGCTCTTTGCAGGTGGAAGCAGCAAAGGAAGACTATTTTTTCATCCTGAAAATACTGCTTTGAACAAAGTTTCTCACATGCGGAGTGTTGATCTGAGCAAAATCAAAACTGAGTTACACTTAAATGCTCATAGCTAAATATACATTGCTTCTGCCCAAATAAACTATAGTCAATCCTATTTACGCAAACTGTTTTTTGCTGAGGTGCAAATTGTCATGTAGGTGAACTCATGCAGCACTGTTTTTCAGATGGAACTGACACTATTTTATAAGGAAAACACTTTTCCTTTCTAGTGTCTCCTGCCTCTTTGTCTCCTTCCTCTTAAGCCATTTAATGCTTTTAAAGAGTTCCTCTGTAATGCTGCCAAGGGCAGTGCTTGCATGGATTGTATGCATTATAATTGCCAGGCACAGAAAGGTAAAGTTATTTGGGCTACTGTTCTCTGGTGCTTTGTTTTAATTTCAATTTTTAACTGCTTTGTTGCATGTGTGAATAGCGATGAGACAAATGAATGTCTAAATACCGGAGTGCTTTTGTGACCCTTCGTTTCTGTTGGTACCGATGGGCTGGATTCCACTTAGTGAGCATCTCATTGGAGCGGAACATTATACGAGCTCTACGATAGCACAGCAAGACTGAGGGATTTTATGGCTCAGAGGGCAGAACAAGCAATGAGTGCACTTGAAAATCTTACGGGTTTTAGTCACAGTTCCAAAGATCTTATTTCAGAAGACTGGGTCAAATATGCAAGTTAGGTGTACTCTGATTTTGGCATATCTTTGAAAATACACTGCCTGCTAGTCATGAGAATTCTGTTTATTGGTTGCAGGAAATAAACGAGCTCTCTGGAAACAGTTTGCTTTTTTTAACCCTTCAGTAAAGACAACTATTTCCACATCACCATCTTTTTAAATTAATTTTGTCGTTCCCCTTTTTATTAAATAGTCTGCCATCTTTGCATACATGATATTTATATAAAGAATACCTATTTCAGTATCAGAATTGGGAAGAAATGTTTTTAAAGTATTCTAGTGGCCACAGAATTCTGCATTTTGCACCATTCAAGATTTCTGCTGAAATTTAAGCCTCCCTGTAACTGAAAGCTTGGTAAATTCGGGTTGGGAAGTAAGGGTTAGATACAAGACATGTTGCTTTCTTGTTCAGTTGTTTGTACAAACATGAGTTAACTGTGGACTGCAGCTGCCAGAAATCCAGTTATTTCCTTTTTTTTTTGACTCATATCTTCTTTTATTGCATCAGTAAATGCCTGTAACTGTAAATTTAGTTCCAGCTTTTGGTTAATGTGTGGCCACTTAGTGGTAATGTATATGTGGAGACAGATGCTAGTGAAGTCAAGATAGGTGTGGTTCAGAGAAGTAGCATTTTTTCCATTAAATGCATTTATTTAAATCTGTAGTTGGCTCTTTAGGGTTGGTGTTGCTATTTAGGTGAAAGTATTGGTATAGCATGCACATTCCTTACTCTAAATAAAGAATTCCTCTTCATTGCAAACTGTTCTTTAATTTAGATCAGACTTGACCAGCTGTTGAAAGAAGGGAAAACAGCCTACCCTGACTGGGTGTCTATCTACAGGGATAGGTCAGTGAACTTCATGGACTTTTCCAAGGTTAAATTTATTTCAAATGAATTCTGTGCACTCAATACGTATTGTAATGTGACTGTCATTATGAAGTAATGAAGCAGGTTTGCTACATTCACTTACAAAACCTTCCTGATCTAGTATGCTAATATTTTTAAGAACTAGAGCAGCTGTACAAGTTTAACTGGACTCATTTAATGACTGAGTGATTTCTGCCCCCACAGTCTAGTCTTGGCTAAAAATATTTATCAAAAATGTTCCTTCTATTGTCAACATTTAGTTGTGCAAAGCCTGATAAAAACCAGAATGATTCAACTTAATAGATGTCTGTCAAAAATAGACTACAGGAAAAATGCATGCATCAGTAATATTTAATTTTACTAGGAGCAGAAGATCTGTTTTTCATGCAGCATATCTAAATGAAAATCCTCTGCCATAAGAAAGAAAGCATAAAGGAGTGTGTCATTCCATATGCATTCTTTTGCAATTAAGTGCTATGTAATTCTAAACTTAAAGCTTGGTTCCTTTAGCTTCATTGTGAAATTTTTATCAAAGGAGAACAATTCTACAAATATAATATATTGCACATCATTGTGGGCACAAGAAAGGCAGGAGTTGTATCTGAAAGCTGTTTTTCAGTTGGTTTTATCAAATTCATTGTAGGGAAATTAAACTCCAGAAGCTGTTTTTAAGAGTAGATGGTTGTCCTCATTCCTAGGTTAGCAGGCAGTGGAAGAATGGCACCTTCTTTAGTATTGAGGACTCAAGACTATATCTTGTGTGTGACCAGAGTTAGCTGTTTCTTTGAACAATTTTTTCTGCAGCTCTGAGAGAAAACTGTAGATCTCCATCGTTGTCAAATGCTGATTGCTCTCAGTCAGAGACCTAATTATTGGGATACTGAGATAGTTTCTCTCTGTGTCTTGATTTCTTTCATTTATTGTTTAAATAGTTAAATTTCTGTTCTGCCAAAGAGCAGCAGAGAAGCACCGATTTTTCCAGTTCAGTGGTAATAATATTCATGGGGGCTACAGAAACACTGCTGGAATTAATAGTTGTTCATATAAAGTCAAATCAGTCCAGTAGAAGAGTTTGAGAGGAGCTATACCCAGAGCAGCCGGTGGCTCCTGAGGTGAACCTGCCTGGCAGGGCTGCCCTGGGCTGGAATCTGAGCCTGGCTCTCCTAATGCTTAGGTTGAGGAGCACACCTGGTGCAGCTGCAGGGGGAGCTCCTCATTGTGGGGAGGTGGCCGGAGCGCCAGGCAAGGGGCTGGGAACTAATTGGCAGCTCTTTGGATAACAAAGGGCACCTGTGGCACCAGCCAGGTGAGGGGACACTCAGGCTGATGGCTCAACAAAAACAGCCCAGACTAGCAGGACACGCGGACGGGGAGGGAGTAAAAGCCCAAGGGATTCCTTTAGTAAGAGACATGGAATAGGAAAATTATTAAGAAATCTCTAAGCACATCAAATTTTGTTTTCCAAATTGCTTATTTTACCTTGGATTTTAGTTGAAAGAAGGAGAATTTCAGGGCCCTCTGTTTTTAACATCCATAACCTTGAAAGCTATGGAGGCTTTGTCACTATTTGAAGGGTGACTGAAACAAAACTTATATGTTAAGAAAGGAATCAGCATTTGCAAAAGATTATTTTCTTGCTAATTATAACTAAAGATGGCAAAGAAAAATGTAGCACTTCTGCAGTATGGTAAATCATATAATTAACTGTGTTAGAGCTTTGCTTTGATAGCGACTCAAGGGAACATTTGTCTCCTTGGATGGTTTGCACTAACTCATGCCAATATTACCTTGTCCTAATAAGATGATTAAATATTTAAATTATTGAATCAGAACTTTTGTATTTGCTCTAAATTTGGATCTCTGATATTCAACTTTCAAGTTGTGTTCTGTGTTCCTTTTTCTTGTGCCTTAATGCAAGCCATGGAATTATGAACACAGAAAAATGTGACTTCCTCAGTTCTAAAAGTATTTAGGGAAGTGGTTAATTTTATGCACAAATGTAAACCTATTCTTTTTTGATGGAACTGCTGCAATAATTTGAATAAAATTCAACATAGATATTTTTTTAAAAATTTGGAGCTTCTGTAATGTGCGTCTGTTCTCCTCTTATTTCTCTTCAGGATATGAATTGTGTGGTGATGGAGCATTCCAGCACAGACCCAAATCCGGAGTTTTGGAAGCCACTGCTCCTGTAATGTAAGTAATGACAGTTCTCTGCTAATGAGATGATACTTTAAGGAAACCATTGAAGTGTGCTGAGTCTCCCATTCTTGTTAATGATTTGGAAGATAAGTATTAAGTGTCTTTTTTTTCCTGGTAAAAGTGAGAAATGTGAGGTCAGTTTCAAAAGCTGGCTTTTATTTCTTTTCAGTTTCTGCCTATGGGCCTTTAGGTTTCATTCTGTAGCTCATGTGCAGAGTAAATGCCACAGCAGACAGATTTTTAATCTATTTATATATGCAGGGGTTTGTTTTGCTCATTTGTTTCAGGGCTTGATTTGGTCCGTAGAGCAATGGGTAGTTTTGATTAACCAAATGTGAGTGCAGAAAGCAACAATTTTTCACCCTTGCTGTGAAGAACTGGGCAAACATCATTACTTCGTTTTCTACTTGCGTGTGCCTAAAGTCAGTTGTTCAGATGAAACCACTGTGTCTGTCATCTGGAAGAGCATCTATTTATATACTGTGACAGTCTACTCAAAGTACATTATTGTTCCACATCAATGTAGTTTGCAACATTTATCTTAGAACAGAGGTGATTCTACCAATATATAGTTTTCCTTGTGGAATTTTCACTCTTGGAAGATCATATTCATTGATTCTATTACTTTACTAGTGCTTTGGTTCCTTGCACAATGGGTTTACTGAAGCAAGAGATGCAGCTACCTGACACATAAGACCACAGGGTTTAAAAGTTTGTTCTCAGATTTGGAATATTTTTGTTTCTTTTGTAAAAGGATGATGGTTTTGCACAAAAACCTTTTTTGTTCTCTGTTCACTTTGGCAGTTCTTGTCTACAAATCACCATAAATATTAGTAATTTTACTTCCATGATTAGATGAGAAGTAGTAATCACTATCCAGTCAGTACACGTGAACAGGCTATAGGCAATCCTTTCATGAGTTTTAAGGGTTTGCTTCCCATCAATTTCAGTATTTAATCAAAACCTTTTCTGGTTGCTGTCCTTCATTAAACATGACCCTAGGTGTCCCCCTTTCTTCACTGCAGTAATGATTTCTGGCAGAAAGTTGAAAAGACAGCCTGTGCTATAGGTGACTGTTGTAGCATTTGGCCAGCAGGGAGGAATCTCAAGTGTCTTAAATGAAGAGTAATAAGTGTTGATTTGACACCTGTTGATTGCAGCCAAATCTGTACTGAAGTGTGACTTGTTTTGCCTCATTATTTTAATGTGCTAAACATTCTCATATGACTGTGAGCAAGGCTTGTAGACATTTCTCTGCATCTTACAGAACTTGAGTTTGAGTAGTGCCAATTCTGCTTCTTCCCATTAGATGCTGTGCTAATAATTCTGTTTATGTCTTGATATATCACAAATGTAGGCAGAGTTTTGGTGCCTTTAGGGCTCATAAGCTTTGATCCACATGATCAGAGTTGCTATTCCATCAAGTCTGTTACCAAAGCATTTAACTTGTTTTAGGAATGTGTTTAGTACTTTCACATGATTTTGGAAGTAATATCAAAGCAGAGAAATCTTTGAGGCATCAGGAGAAAGAAAGTAGGTCTTTGTAGCATGCTATATACAAAGAAAGAGCAAACAGTATTCCATAATTCCTGCATTAAGAAAATATAATATTAAGCCCACCAAAAAAAAAAAGAAACCAACAATGTTGGTGTCATTGGCTTCTTAACCATAAAACCTTTGCTTTAATTCAATAAAGATATTTTTTTAAATAATATTTACCTCATGAGAGAGGAATTTCTCCCTTACAGGAACATCTCTTAACTGTCTTTATTTGAACTGTGAAATTTCAAAAGTAAATGTGCATCTATCACTGGATGACAAGCAACTGTAACAAATGGCTAATGTAAGGTAGGAAAATTACACTGTTTCAGTGTTTATTCAGGTAAATGCACAAGTAAAAAGCTTAAATGCTGACAGACTTGGATGTAATCATACCCCTAGACATGAAAAAGAGCTGAGACAAAAGTTAGTCTACAAGTAATTTCCAGATTAAGCTGTTTGCCTCAGTTCTGTTTTCAATTTTCAACAGAGAAGATTTCAGAAACTCAGTAAGAATTAATAAGAAGATTATAGTTAAACTTCAGAGGACTCATACTGACTGTTCACATGCTTCATCCTTTAATGACTGTATCTTCAAAGCAGCAGTGGCATCTTCATCTTAGAAGAGGTTTTATGAAGTCACTTTTCAAGGAGTGTTGGTTTTTGACATGCTGGTCAAGCAGTGACTCTAAATGCAATCATTTAAGATTACAAGCCTCATATCAAACCACTTTGAAAGTCTTTCTATTGTCCTCAATGAGTTTTGGATTAAACAATTTGTCTGGAATTCTTCATTCATCCTTAAATCACATTCCTGATTCCTGCCTTCTAGACTTTGCCCTGTTGTGTCTGCTTCTTTATCTTTCACTCCATGTCTGTTTTCCTCACGTTTTTCTGCCTATCCTTTTCTTCTTCCAGCCTACTGCCCCTGCAGGCACTTCCTAGGATAAACTTAAAGAAGCAGAGGACTCCTTCCTCTGTTTTTCCAGCATTTTTCTATCTTATTTCAGACAGCTCTGCAAGAAAACAAACTTTTGGAGGGCTTGCCAACAAACTTTGAATCTGGCCTTTCAGAAGGAGAGAAGCCGGTGTGATGCTTGTTGCTTGTATTGAACTGATGATTTAGTCTTTGATCACACAGAAAGGATGTACAAATGCATCGTCTACAATGTGTCTTTAGACTAGAACTTTAAATATCAAACTCTCTTGTTTTCACTACATTTTCTGAGGCCTCTGTTCTCTGCTTTCAACAGAGTGAAAAAATAACTGCAGCTTCCCTGGTGTAGGATGCTTTATAAGAAATTGATGTCATTAAGTGATTGCTGTCTTGACACAGTGATGCTTTTCTGGCACTCTTCAAGACACTGTGTGAGTGTGGTTGTGAACATAGGTAGATATGTGCTCACTGTCAGGTATTTTAATGCAGACAGATATTGCTGAACTATTCGAAAAAGTGAGAGTTGTACAACTACTGGTTTATAGCAGTCAAGTTTCATACTAATTTTTTGTAACCCTAAAACTTAGGATGCTTTCTACCTTGAGACTTTTCAGTCAGACTTCTGAGCAAGGAAAGTAATCTCAAACTGAAGCGTTGTGAGAAAATAAAATTATTTTACAATACCTTTAAATCTCGGTCATTAATGAAAATAGATTATCTTTTTATTCCTCTCCTCCTTACAAACCTGTTCTGCTTGACAGTTGGGTTTGGCTTTCTTGAGGATTTTCAGACAGTTTGAGGATTTCTACAGATTGAAGAAGCTGAAGTGTGTATCTGGGAAGGGGTTTTATTAGATATTACACAGAACTATAAAACTGTGTCTATCCATAAGTTGATTTATTCATGAAACTAGCAGATATATTTAAGAATGATAGTCTCCTAAAATATGAAGCCCTAGAGCATTAATGCAGGTAAACAACATAAATAATTATCTTAAATTGGTTACCTAGGCAGTGTAGCAGTATAAAGTTGCTATGGAAATGCTTGGTCCCTGCTCAGAGATGCCAGCACAGCTAACGCGATCTCTTCTAGTTGCATCACTTCAGCCAGATAAAAATCAATGTAGGGGAAAATAACATTGGTGATATATGTGCAATAAAAATCAGGATTTTTTGGAAAAGGGTATGTAGAAGCCATAAAACTGAGAAATTTCAAATGTCTATACTTCATGTTCAAAGAATTTGACAGAATAAAAGAATATTCTTCATCTTGGCAGTTAGAAAGATAAGAGTCATAATAAGTTGTGTGTAGGTTTTTAGTGTCCAAGTTGTCATGAATCAAGTCACCTTGTCACTCTTTAGCAAACCTCCAAGTAAAATTTTTCATGTGTTTTTGTTATGAGTTATATGTCTCTGTAGTGGAGGCTGGTCATGTCTTTAGGATCACCTAAAATGTGATGTGTGCCACTCTAGCTTTGTAATGGACTTTCCATTTCATATGTTTTGAAAACAAAGGAGATATTGACTAGAATCAGTATGACAGCCTTGGTTACCATAAGCAGCATGAAGTCTGTAATTTCGGATTTACAGACTATTTCCTACTGAAATGTTTAGCTTGGAGTAAAACGGCCCATTCTTACTGCCTGCTCAACCACCCCATCTGAATGAATTGCTGAAACTTTCCACAGTGGGTTTGTGTACTAAGAAGGTTGCAGCAGATGTTATTTGTTGCAAGAGAGACTAATTTATTTTCTTCTCATATAAATAAGAAGAAATGAAGGCTTTGAAGCAGATGCTGGATGTAGAAATGGGAACTATTATGTAGCTTATTCCCATTTCATTTGAAACAATTGTCTCCAGCTTCAAAGAGTGCGAGCAGTTTCTTAGGTTGAAATTTGACATTTGTTCAAGATTTCTGTAGCTTGACAACAGACTAATACTAGAAAAGTTATCATTTCTATACTTGGATGCTTAACTAGTATAAAACCGGTAAGTTTTCTACTTCCTCCTACCAAACACAAAACTAGAATGTGTTTTGATGATTTTCTTGGTCACAGGTAGTTTGTTAGTTGTGGTGGCCGGGCAAACCAGTTTTTAAAGACCAAATATTCTTGAAGAAAGGATCATGATGTCAGGATCGCAATGAAATGATTGAGTAATATATCTATTAGAGGAGAAAATGTACTATTATTCAAGAATATTTTGAATATTTTATGTTTGTTTTTTTTTGAACTCTTGGCTTTCTCAGAATTTTGGAATTTGAGTGTGTGTTATTGGCTCATGTCCAGCCTCTCATCCACCAGAACCCCCAAGTCTTTCTCTTCAGGGCTCCTGTCAATTCCTTCTTCACACAGTATTTGCATTTGAACTTCCTATTTTATCCCTTTATCTCTTTCTGAGTCCATTGGTCACAATTCAAATTTTGAGAATTCTGCATCTGAGGGGAATAATAGGTATCTGAATTAGGGGTGCACATTGACTCACAGGATTTTCTTGGGGTCCTTGTGAGACTCAAATACCCATGGAGATTTGGCAAAGCTTAGAAATTTCATGAGAGCTAGTACTTTTTCCATTGGAAACACTGGGATGTACTGCTGAAGTACAGATCATACAGGATTATATAGGCAGAGTTAATGTAAAGGCATAGTGAAAATATAAATGTCACAGTATGTCCCCAAAATGTAGTGATTTCTGCTTTCTCTGGAAGCAGTGCTTCCAGAAAAATATGAATATGTTCGTGAAAAATGTTGTGATTTGTTAAAAAAAAATGGGTTTTATCTACATAGGCCATAAACCAAGCTTAAAAGACTTGTTTTCCTACTCTGGATTTTGTGAAGAGAAAAAAAAAATGAAAATGGCATATGTAAAACTTTAACAGTATCCAAATGCTTATTTGTAACTTGGAAAACTTTCTGCTATCAAGTAGTGGAGTCGTTAAGAACTATGGCTGTGATTTAAAAGTTAAAAAAAAGAGACAAAAGAAAAAACCTACCCCCTTTGGTGCAAAGATATGTTTCAGTGCTGTTTATTGCCTCTGAGTTGAGCTCATGGTTGAGGGGAAAGAGAAAGATAATAGCAAAGTATCTTTCTGTTCCTTAAACATCCCGAAGATTTGAAAGGAACTACTGTTTCAGTGGATTGACACTTGGCCAGGGACATCAACTGCAGCTCAAAGTGTTCATTCTGTTCTCAGTCAAAAAGGAGACTGGATGCCAGCATTCAAAAGCCATTTTTCTTACTTGGTGTAAAGCAGTAGGTATGTGGCAATCTGTCAAGTGCAATCCTCTGGAAATCAAGTAGTTCTGCTGACAGATATTATCAGAAAAGTCGTTACTTAATAAAAGAAATGCACAAAGTTGTAAGATTGAAAAATTATCACATAACCCAATTGATGTTGGCAGATGATGTGAAACAGCCTGTGTAGTATCTGAGGCTTCAATAACAGCCAGAGTGTGTTTTTATTTCCACTCTTCAGTAGTAAATAGTCATTAAAGTCAAGCAATGTGAGTGGTTTTTGTTGACTGCTCTTTGAATCATATGTAAAGAGGAAAGTACTAGAAGGTTGCTGGACTCATCCTGGCAGAGGCAAACATTTTGTTCCTTGGAAAGTTTCTGAAAGTAATACAGAAAGGGATGAAGATCCATCAGATCTGTGAAAAGCTGATAGATGTGTTGACATGAAAAAGAGAGGGCTCTACCTGCAGAATGTAAGGCTGCAACTTGTAACAGACCAAGGAAGTTTCAATGGCAAATACCTTTGCAAAGCACATTCTCTACATTTTAACTTCTATTTTCCTCAGCTGTTATAATGCCACCTGAAAATTTTTCAAGTTATTAAAAAAAAATACCCAAAACTGCCCATATGGATGCCAAAGAACATAGTGTGTCTAGCAGAAAAAATGGAATCATTAGAACTACTTTACTGGGAAAATGGAATATTTATCACTGTGAGCCAAGTGGGAACAATGTATGCAGTAATGGGAGGGATAAATGGAATAAACTTCCATGTTGTACTACCCAGTTGTACCTTGAGTTTTCTGTAATCCAACTGTATTGTGTGACTGATACCTGCTGCACCTATAGCTGTGCTTTGAAATGGATGTCAAGAAAGGACATTTTAAGACTGTTATCTTGGAGAGCTTCAAAGATTTTGATAGAAATAAGAAAGTAAGAAGAGAAAGTGAGAAACAACTTGACCCTAAAGAAACTGCCAGTCTATTACAGAGAAACTGGGAAACATTTTGGTCTAGAAAAGAGGTTCTAAATAGCAGCTGTGTTGCATTTAATTTTAAATGCAGAAGATAAGCTGTTTCAAGTGCTACTTTGATTTACTTATTTTTTTAATACTAATGATTTTTGTTTCTGATAGCTGATGAAATCAGGTCAAACTATTAAAAAACCCAGAATTTCAGAAGAGTTTTTGAAAGCAGAAGTCTAAAAGGAAAAGGACTTTCTTTTTAAAGGAAAGAAATTCCTTCATGTGTTCTCCCCTACTCTGTTGATTTCTGAGGCATAATGAAAGCAAATTTCAAAAAAACTTCAATTTTTAAATGTTTTTAAAGTAGAATCTTTGACTTGTGGTGTAAGGCCGGCAAGTCTTGCATCCTCTGAGATAATTAACTCTCTAATACCTTGAATTAATATAACACTTTGCAAAGTATGCACTTACAAGAACAGATGGGGGTGATGAAATGGTGGCTTATGATTCAGCCCCTTAACACCAAATACCGTTGTTTGATTTCCATTTAGTGATGTTGGAGCTGTTGTGTTTGTATGTGTTCAAATTTTAATTACAATCATTTCCCATGTCTGATATTTTCTTTCATTTTTTAATACATCTGATTAGTTCTTCATGGCCTCCTACCTCACTTTCACCATACAGATGAGATTTAAAATCTTCAGGGGTTACAATATGCATTTCTTGATTGTTGAGGGACTCAGTTCTTTAGCATTGTGTTCATTAGAGTATATTACTTTAAATCTTCTTAACTGTTCTTTTCCTTTAAGATAATAAAGGGTATGTTTGCTCCAACACTGTGCAGGATCACACACTACCTGTTCCAGAGCTCCGCTTTAGAAAATGCAGAATTTTCAGTATCCGATTTGCTGACTCATGGGCTAATATTTGATTCGGGTCTGATTTCTAAAGGTTACTATTCTGAGTGCCTTTCTAGATACTGAATTTATGATGCTTTGCAAGGTATACTTATTTTTAAAAAATCTGGGACCTTTGAAAATCAAGCTGTGAGGTTATACTCTTAAAGGGGATGATTTGGATTTCCATTTTCATAGGCTGGTGTATTAAGCAATGTTAATTACTAATTAAATTCTAGTGGCATTAATATGTGGTGACATAATCATCATGGTTTGGGGCTGACATGATACTGCTCTGCAGCTTCTTACAAAACCTTTAGCAGAAGGACAAGTAAACATCTATCCAGAGGCTGATCTTGATGATTTCGAATTTCAGCTGAATGAGTTGGAGCAATTTGGATCCCTACAAAGTATCTGTTACTAATCGTTTCAGAATACCTTGCAGATTTTTCTTCTCTAGTGTTGGTATTTACATCTTTACATGTCTTTATGTTTACATCCCTGATTTCAGGAAAGGTCAGTGCTTTGGGGCTGTGTTTAGAGCCAAGCATTCTGTGCTGCCTGCCTAAGGTGTTTGCCTCAGGCAGTAGATATGGTTAACAGTGCAAGGAGAAACTGAGGATTTGGATGACTTGGTTTACTCGGTATTTTCCAAGGAGAGTTGTTGCAATATTTTTGTGTCTAATCCAACTGAAATCTCCAAGAACCAGGGAGATTCTTCAGATAAATTTTGTATATTGATATACTTATCTGATAAACAGATTCTTGTTAAACATCAGATGTGGATTTTTTAATTAAAACCAATTAGAACTAAGCAAACTCATGTTGTTATGAAACCTGAAAGTTTTAATTAAGGCCCATTTTTAGTTGTTGCAGTAAGTAGGTGAGAAACCAAAAGCAGGAGCAAGCTGGTGAAATGGCCAATGTTCTGTAAACGAACTTCATTTGAGCAAATTGCAGTATATTTAGTACTAAAAATTTCAGAACAGTAGCAATGAAATGAGGGTTGCTATGTTTGTGTCCATGCAGTTTGCATTTAATAAAATATTAAAGTACTAGTGTTATGCTAATGTAGGTCTGTTTGTTTATACCTTTATGTGATTATTTCTGTAATGTGATCATTAGTTTACTACAATTCTCAAAACTGAGCAAGTATAATCTCCAGGTTACTTCACAATGCATATTTTAACTTCAGTATGATCCAAGTGTCTTTCGTTATCAGTTATAACCATTCCTAGAGAGAAAAGTTTTAGAAGACTTTGAATAACATTGGTGAAAAGAGAACAAATTTGATGGTTTTTCATCAGTAATGTTTTTCAACTTAATCCTCCCCTCCATGGCCTGAAGTCCCATTAAATAAATGGTAGCCATCTGTTGATAAAATACCTAATGGAAAGCACTGTTTGGGAATGGTGTATTTCAGAAAGCTAGAAACACATTCCTATACTGCTCCTTGTGGAAGCTGTCAGTTGTCATTGAAACAGTGAGATATATCATGACCTGCAAAAAGTCCTCTGGCACATGTCTTATGAATTAAATTGGGGACAAAGAAATGCTCTCTGTGGAACCTTTCACTGCACTGCATTTCAGCAGCTGGAAAAATGCCAAGCTTCTGGAGAAATTCTAAACTCAAAGAATAAAATTTAGCAATAAAAAGCCACATGACCAGTCTACAATTGTAAGGCACAGGAGTCTACGAAATAGATGATAAGTGAAAGCAAAAAGTTGAGCAAATTATGGCATTTTGTTTTCTTATTTCAGTGTCCCATTCTATGGCAACCAACATCATTTCCTATTCCTCTCTTCCTGGCCCTTCTCCAGTGTTAACAGCTTATTGTGCGAGGTCAAAGGTTCTCATTGAGTAATCTTATGCCTTTTTGTCATGTTGCTATACCTTATATTGTGTTTTCTTTTGTCTCATGCTATACCCATAAATTGTTTGCAGCTGCTCTTGGTCAGAATTTCTACTTAAGGTGAATTATCACTTTTAACGTACTCTTGTTTTTTCTGTGTTTATGGGTGAAGGGTCCTCTCAAACCAGATCCCTTGCACTGTGTGAAAAGCTGAGAAAAGCATAAAAGCACCTTTTGAGGCAGAAGATCTTGGCCTGATGCATTCAATGTATTGAATAGCCTAAATAGAGGAAGCCCAAGACTTGAAGTGGGGAAGGTGCATTGTAGGCAAGGTCATAACATGCAGACCTAAGGTAGCTACTGTAATGTAATCAGATACAGAGAAAGTTGGCTCAGTGTGATCTCCATCCCATGTACTCTGTGTGGGGTTGTTGACATTCTGTTTCTAAAGAGTGAGACTTTTAGGACCCTAATGCTTAATGATTTAATTAAATGGCACTTGGAACTGGAATCAGAATTTCATCATACTTTAGGGAGAGAAAATTAAAGAGTCAAACTGTGCTCAAAACATCTGTGCTCTGTCTCCTTTCTACTCTTAAAGTGCTTAATGACAGCAACCTGAGCTTACTTGATAATCTACCAATTTATTTAGGTGCTAAAATAAGAGCTAAACTCCTTTGAAAATCTGGCCCTAATACAAGCACTGTGAGAGCTACTTACGTATTTAAAAAGGCTTAAAGTTCTAAGAATAGAGAGTTGCAGATTGTTTTGAAGGAAAGTGGTAGAAACCAGGATATTTGCCTCAAGTGATGTGCTTAGCTTAGTTTTAAAGGGAGCAAAATCGGTCAGGCATTCCAGTGCTTATACAGGATCTGTGCAATTTAGAGTTTCTTCCTCAGCCCCTCTTCAGGTGAATGTTTAGGAGTTTCCTACTTGAAGAATCAGCCCTGTGCTACCGGAACAGACAATGTACTTGTGCTCATTGCTTGGCAGAACACTTAGCACTGGAAGATGAGATTTATTTGCCTCTTGGCCTTGACACAATTGTTCACACTGTTCAGCTCTGCTGGGCATCGGTCATCTTATTGATCACACCTGCATATGTCTTAAGGCAGTTGTTTTAACTTATCCTGACAAAAAATGAAAAGGAATTATATGAAATTTATTAGTGAAACCTACTTGAAGTGAGAAGTGATCAAAGACCTTTAGCTGTCAAATATACATATACACTGTTTTCTTTAAAACACTTAATTTTGAATCTTTCAGCCAGCTATTTTTTAATAACTGTTTCTATTGGTTACTTCTGTTCATTTCAGCATAGTTGCTCCTGATTTCCACTGTTCTGAGAGGCAAATATAGCCTAGTAATTGTTGCAGTAGTCTCATCTGCATCTGTAAAAACAGTGACTATCGTTCTGAGTTGGCACATATTTAGCATGCCTTGCAATGCCTCTGGAGAAACCTGCAATTTACTTTATATTTCATTTGTAGTTATTAAGCACATGCCACAGTACAGTAAAATGGGTAGTGGTTCATAATCTCAGACAAGTATGCTCTTCTTTACAAGGACAACACTTCAAATGTGTATGTTGTGATACCTTCTCGAAGTACATTGAATGGGAAAGAGCACACACTAGTTTTGAAATGCTTAACCAATACTTATTACAGAAAAAAAAGAAAAGCATATTAGGCAGAGTTGACTGGAGAAGAGCAATTCTGTTTTGTGAAAGACTTTGTTTCCAGTTGTATTTTCTTTGAGTCACCCAAGTATTTTGAAACTCTCTGGGCAAGAAAATGATGCTCTGGTTTGAAGCTCTTCACCTGGCAGACTGCCTAAGAGCTGTCAATGTCAGGAGCTCCTGCTTAGTCTTCCAGGTCATCCACAGGCTTTCAGCCCACCAGGTGAGCTGCCAGGAGCTAAACAAGCAAGATAGCGAAAGGAAAAGGAGAAAGCTTTCCCGTAGAAAAACATGGTTTGGCATGTGGTTCTGGAAACGTTGCTTTGAATCTGTTGAGTGCTGTTGAAATTAAACAATTTCATGTGATGTTTCCATTAAAATAAGTCAGTAATTGCCATGAACTAATATTTTGTTTTTCTAGCCATCCTTAGTTTTAATTTCATCTTGGACTGGCTACAGAAGTCATATAGTAGTTATAGCATTAATGGAGTTTAGGCCTGGACAGGGTAGCTTTTGATTTATGGGTAAGCTCCACTTTAAAAGTGGTCCAGGGAGAGGGCTCGCTATTTGTGCATTGCACTTTTCCAGCATATACATACAGAGGCATAGAGAGGAGTAAAATGAGGTCATCACTTGTGCTTACATCCTAATGTTTACAATAAAACTGTGCATCTTTGGTACTGAGTGCAGACTTATTAGTACAGATACAAGGAGGTTGAATATATGGCAGATCACCACTGTTCTCTCTAGTAAGTGATGTTCAAGACCTTGCTAACTCATTAATGGAAGGAAAGCTGAAACCTGGCACTGAGTTAGTAGGAGGCCGAAAACAGCTTTTCTCTCTTGGATGGCAGTTGCTCCTAGATGAATGTTTAAATTTCCCCCTATCCGCTTTCTAACACGAGCTGATAGGATGATGGAGAAAGAGTACTAAAGATGACAGGCAAGCAAAAGGAAAACAACTCCACTGGTGATGATGCTGGAAAGTAATGAAATTGTAACAGAACTGGGAATCTGCTCTTTTGAAACAGTCACTTTAAGACTTTGAGGGCTGAAGAAATAGTGTCAGAGGAATTGAAAAGACTGACTCATTGTGATATGGTCAAATGCCAGTGAGCAAGAAAGAAACATATAAAGTTAAAACGTTTTCCCCTTACCCTTTATGATTAATCACTGTACATAGCTGTGTGTATTTTGCATTGAAATAGCTCATTACTGAGTAGCTAGCTGACACAATGCACATTTAGAGAGGTCAAAGAGACATTAACCATTTTGCAATAAAACTATAAATCCAGACTGGGTTCCTAGGAATTATAACCAATTTATTTAGGCTGCTGGTCAAACAGTCAAACTGCAAATCATGAAGAGACTGTGGTTAAGTATTTTTCTATAAGGTAAGCCTGAAAAATGGAAGACCAGAAAGGCTAAGTTTTTTGTTGGTTTTTGCTTGGTTTTTAGTTTTGTTTTGTTTTTTTTTATCACATAGACAGTTTTGGGTTTTCTAAAGCATTTGTGGGGTTGAGCTAATGGTGACTGCAATCAGTAAATAAATGAAAAATTAATTCCCTCAGCTGTAATTTCAAGACCTTCTGCTAATTCTAGAATATATTTACACATTTTAGGAAGATTAAAGCTATAAAAAGGAAGTTAATCAGTTTGCATTAATCATAGTCAGAGAGAAACTCCATTGACAATTGTAAGAATGAAAATACACACCACAGTCTGTAATTGGTATGGTTTAACTTACTTTGCGGAGTCAGCCTTTGATTTAATGTATCAGTTAATTAGGTAAAATAATTACAATTTTGTGTTAAATAGATATTCTAGGCATATGGTAGATGTTAATGGGAAAATATGATGATGAGTAACCGTACTGCCACCAGTGCAGTTGCTCAGAACCAACAGGAGATGTAACGTTAGCCAGTTACTTTACTGGACCCCAAAGTATTATCACTACTTAGCTTTTTTCCTTTCCAGCTTGTGGAAATTTTGTCTCATCAAGTACGGCATGTTTCTGTGATGCACTCTGTATAAATGAATGTCTAAGAACTAAGCTACAGCCAAATGTATAAAAGGAGCAATTTTTCCTTGGCCTTAATGACATTAGGTGATTAAAGAGAAGCAGAGATCTGGAAAAAGCACCTTCAGTAGCATAACTACATTGTACACATGTTAGAATTTTGCTCAAGAGTAACAGAACTGAGAAAACACCTATTCCCTCTGGGCATCTTATGTTTGAAAACATAAAATTAGGCAATCTCACACCCCCAAGATCTAGGGTATCTTGACTTTCAAAAGGAGTATGTTTACTTCTGGTGTCACAATTCCATTCTTTGTCAAAAAGGAAAGCTACAAGTCCTTCTAATACTTTCTTTATTGCCTGCCTAAGCTTCATTAAACAGTCAGCTATTTGGATCTAATCTTCCCAGGATAAATTCCTGGCTCTGTGGATCTCAATTTGCAAGACAATCATCCTTTAGAAGGGCCAGTGTTGCTTCTCACTAAATACTCAGCAACATTAATACATGATTTCCACAGCACTTCTAAAGCCAGAAACTTTGGCTTCTGATTTTTACATGAATAGTGCACAAAGATCCAGCACAACCTTCAAAGAAAGCACACTTTGCAGGGATAACTGCTCTTCAAGATGTGCAATTCCCACTCATTAATCCGTTCTCTGGTGTGGGACATGTTCCCCTTGCTGATCCTAGTCTTCCATAGGCAAGTCTTCAATCTCCTGTCTCAGGGCGGAGTTTTTATATTTATCAGTGGTGGTTTCCTTCAGAGATCTTATTACCATGTGCAGAGAAAGGAGAATTGTGTTTGAATGAAACAGTTTCTAATATTTTTCTTAAATTCATAAGACCTTAGTGCTGAAGAAATGCTACCTGTGTGAATTTGGTTAGAGTGGTGTGCCTGGCAAATGTGCAAAATCCTGGCTGTGATAAATAAATGATCACTTGCCTTATAACTCTGATTGGAATATCTGGTGTACAGTTTTGCCTCTCGTACTGTTTATTTTGTTCATGTATGTGCTGGGGGTCGTATATTTGACAAGTTCTGTCTAGTTCTTTGTGTTTGGATTTTTTTGATTTTATTTTATTTTTTTTTCTGTTTGGATTTTTTCCTTATCAAAAGAAGTACCTGCAAAGAGTATAATTATTATTTCAGTCTGCCAAGACATTGTATTTTCAAATTCTGTAGATCTTACAAGTTCTCAACCTGTCAAGTTCTTTGCAAACACTTTGATTTTAAATCTGATAGGCATAGAAATATAGCTCCAAGTTTTAAGTACATCACAAAATATTTATTTAACGTACAGCTATGGTGGCTTTTGCTAATAGTTTAAGACATGTAGGCACACTGTATGTATTTACTGGCCCAGAGGTCAGAAGGATGAAGTTCTCCCATATGGTAAGGTGTCTAATGGAATAATCTTGACTTTATTATACAGATGTGTTTTGCATAGAACAGAAGGTGACTTCTTTTTACTATATTAAAACAGGTAAACAGAAAGTGTAGTCTAATTCATCTAAGAGTAAAAGCACCTTTTTTCCTTAGGAACCTCTTCCAAAGTGGCAGTAAAAATTATTTATTTTAATGAAGATGGTCCATGAAATAGCTCAGTAGATTAACACGGATTTTTACTACTAGAAATAATAGGAAGGGAAGCTAGGAAATGCCTGTTTTATTTCAGACTCATAATCTCAAAGAAAGGATAAAAACAAATCAGTCATTGTCATAGCATAAAGGAGGGTGAAGAATTGTTTAAATATATATATTATACATATATATTAAAAGAGGATTTTCTCTATATTCAGTACTTCATAAGGCTTCTGTTTGAATAGTTCTTTTCAATCTCTTTGTCAATATAAGATAAAAGATGCTATGCTTAATGGCTTTTTTAAAAAAGTGTTCATTGTGCAGCAGCAGTATTAGTGACAATTTCTTCAAATGAAGTTGATAACTGTTCTAAAAATGAAGATCATGTAGAAATTATTGTAAACATAATTGTTCACATTCTCAGGGTTTTTTCTTGTCACTGAACGTTTTTAAAAAATAGAAGATACATCATTCTGTATTAGTTGTATGGTTTTAAGATCTGGGATTTAAAAAAATCAAGCCATTTAAAACTTAGTGTTTATTTTGGAAGTCAGTGTAGCTGAGTTCTGTTCAGAGCGCACACAACTTTTAGATGGTTTGAAATCTGGGTGGCACACAAAAAAGTCTTAAAAGACTAAATCTGAATATGTGGAATTTCTTAACATGGGCAAATATCTGGAGTATTCTTGAGTTTTCTTGAGTCTTGGGTCTTGTGCACCTCAGTTGAAATTCTCCCAAGATTATAAAACTGGGAAAAAGGAATTCAATATTACTGTTAAGTGATATGTACTGATTAAGCTCGTAATAATCAGGAGAATGTGATGTGTTTGAAAAGCAAAGTGCAAGTGCTATTTTTATCTCAAGGACTGAAGATGTTGAGTTAAATTTGAAGCACTCCACAATGTAAATGAAGTAAAATCTAAAAAAGACAGGTAAACATGGGGCCTTGGATTAAAACAGATGGGGCATCCAAAACTTCTCTGGGCAAACCTGTTCTAGTGTTTCACCATCCTGAGCATAAAATAAGGTTATCTGAATCTACCCTTCCTTAGTTTAAAACCATTACCACTTGTCTTTGTGGCCTCCTCTGGATTTGCTCCAACAGGTCCACATGTTCTTATTCACCATTCAGCTTGATGTCATCTGCAAATCTGTTGAGGGTGCACTTGATTCCAGTATGAGTGTCACCGATGAAGATACTAAACAGGACTGATGCTGACAGAGCCCCTCAGGGTACTCCCCCAGTTCCAAACAAAAGCATGCAGGTGTTGGACAGGAATGTAATGAAGATTAGCAAGTAAATTTCTAATCAGTTTTTCTCCTGAGAGAACACCAGATCAATGGATCATGGAGATTACAGTTGCTTTGTTTGGTTAGCTTAAGTGAAACATTTTTCTTAGTATTAATTAAATAAAATTGTATGTATACAACTGTAATTAGGTCAAAGTTGGCCCCCTAATGCAAATGGCCACTTTCAACTGGACATTCTGAATAGGCTTCTGCATGAGTAAAGACTGTGGCTCTGAGTCATTTGTCCAGATCTATAGCAGGATATCTTAGCTTCACCACCATTCTGGAGGATGTTGCTGGTGTGAGAAGAGAAAATTAAAACAAAGGAAACAAAACTATTCCTTCAAATGTGCTTTATGAGCCTTTCAGCTTTCTAAGCCCTCCTGTGTATTCTTTTCAAATGCTCAAATATCACCCTTTTACTGGAATTGTTTTCATAGTTGTGTAAAAGTACATTTTTACAGAGTTTAATTCTTTGTGTACCAGGTTTCTCTTTTCTGTTTTGTCTACTTCACTCTTTCCTAAGAATCAAGTGGGGAAATCCAGTTTTAGAAGAATTCTGCAGTGTTACTTTCCTGCTGTTTAGACTATACTCACTAGGAGAGAGGTAAAATTATTAGGGGAAAATATATCTATTATTCATTTCAAAAAACAGTTAAAATGCCCATACTGCATTTATACCAGTTAGTGGGACTTTCAGCCACTTATCTAACAAAAGAAGTATTCTTTTAGGCCAGGATTCAATAATCCTAAACAGTGTAGGTGTTTTACAGAAAAATACCTATAAGCCTGATAAGTTACAAAGATTTCTACCTGGATCCGGATTGTTTAGCTTTTCCCTTTCTCATGACCTGGTGTTGTAAGTGCTGAAATAACAGCAACAAGTCTTTTGTTGAATGCATTCACCCTGGTACCTGTGATTTTTTTGTTAGAAGGATTTTGTTGCTTTGCAATACCTTTTTTTTTCTAATATTAATTGAATTTCATCAGTGTTAAAATTATTCCCTGGTACTTTTCAGATTTTTAGTCGTATATCTTCCTAAACTCACATAATGGCTGTTTTCAGAGAAACCAGACCGACTTCGCATAAATACAACTGTCAGGTGTATTGTTCTTCTGGGAATGTAAGAGCTTGCTCTTCTCTAAAGGAAAAAACAACCCACCTCAGTTACTACATTTTTAGTAATTTAGAAGTTGACATGTCTTTCTATAGGTAAAATTTGTTCGGTTTTTACTGAAATGTTAGAGGGCCAAGTGTGTGAGCTACAGCTATAAAGGATAATAGCAGATTAATAATGCTGTGGTTAATTTAAATGAATACATATGAATTGATGATAATAAAAGAAAATCAATCAAAATACAGGGGAATATAATTTAGAGTATAGAAGTAGGGAGCAAACTCCCTATGCTTATGATGGACAAGTGGATGCTTTTTGGGAAGACTAGAAATTTACAGCTTGGACAATCTGAACTGAGATTTGAGAAGACCTGAGACTGGTAAACTGGGACCATAAAATAAACTAATTAGATTAGAGATTAAGGGGGGATCATACAAGGAGACTAATGAGGAGTAGAGTTCGTAACTAGGTCAGGTATTCACATTGGGACACTTAGGCTGTGGACAAATTTTGCAGCTCAGAACAGCTGCCACGAGTGGGGCATGTGTATTCGAATTGCATAGGGGCTAATCCCTCGCCTGAGACAGCTTTGATTCCAAGCTTATTCAGTTAAAAAAAACCAAAAATTTGCAGGAGATTGTAATGCTTTGTGTCCCAAGACAGATCTCCACTTGATGTGGATAGAGAATACCGTCATTAACTATATCAACAGTAAGTTTTGCAGTGTATTAAGCATAATGCTCTCACAAATTCAATTTGAAACATCTTTGATTGAAAGTAGCATCTTTTATATAATTAATTTAAATATGTTTCCTGGTTTTTATTAGTAGGATATTGAGAAACTAAAAGATGAGTAACCCAAAGAGGACTAAATTTTCTCTTTAGGCATAGGTGTATCTAGATCAGCATAAAATAACTAAGAAAAGCCTATTGTATCTCTTCATTCACTAAAATTATTTTAATTTTTGTCTAGAGTTCTTGATGTCAAATACTAACCAAAAGAAATTTAGATATATTTATTATTCTCATTATTTCATGAGGAGAAACTTATGGGCAATTGAAAGAACAGACTTTGAAGACATGCAAAGCAAGTTAAGAGTGAAAAGGATTGATTAAAGGGAAAGTTTTCTGCCCCGTCACTTAGAAGTGATGTAGGTGTTCTTATCACAAGGCTGATGTTCTGATATTGTCATGATTTTATTAATGAACTTACGTAAACTCTTTACTATTCCCGTATGATCAGGATTTAACTTTTCTGTTGATAAATAAAATACCATGACAAAATGGGATACAAGTCTAAGTGCTTTCTATTCCAGATTTTGTAATTATTATTTCACTCTAGTCTATCTGGGAGCCCTTTGTTCCATGAAAATTAGGTCAGTGAAAAAAAAAAATCAAGTGAAATTAAAAGAGGTGGCTGGAGAAAAAATACATGAAAAAAGAATGAATGGGTGAAAAGACAAGATTGCTACCACAAGAATCCAAGCCAAACCTACTGAGGCAGATCTCTTGAAGGAAAGCAAAAGGAGACAGAGGAAGATTAAAATTGCCCTTGAGTAAAAGGGTTTTCTGCCTTGGAATTAGTGATGAAAGGAGGGCAAGGAACTCTGTTTGCTATGAAATAACAGTTCACAAAGTCTTCTATATTAATCTTCTGTGTCAGGTAGTTTCCTGATATTGCATCTCCAGAGCAATCCTCTGCAGCAGGAAGATATACACTTGGAAGGAAAACTACAACACAAAATAGAACAGATCAGAAGCAGGGGAAGCCTTAAATCAAATCCCTCAAATACTCATGTGATAAGAGTATATAAAGTAGTAATTAAGAAGGGAAAGATCCCTTTTACACTGATTTTCAAAAATATTTTCACTTACTACTAGTAAACCCTTCCTGCAAAGCCTGGAGGAAGATTAAAAATTTTTAAAAAATAAAAATATGAGATCAGTATTTAATTTCACAGAAGGACATATGTAGGCACAAAAAGTGTCTTGTTTAAGGTAGACTTTTTTAATAATTTTTTTCTTCTTTGCATACTATTATTGAAAAATATGTCTCCATCTCCTGTCCAGGAATTCTATTGTGCAGTTGTGCTTCTATTTGATTAAAACACTCTATGGTGATTTTGATTAAGAGAATTGAAGTAAAACCTGGACCATTTTGCCTGCTTTCCAAGGGCAGTCTGCTATGACTGCATACATTTATGAAAGTATTCCTCATCGGTATGTGGTGGAATTTCTCCTTTTTAAGTGTAGTCATGGTTCAGAAAGTGGTTTCTTTTCCAATTTTATGGCAAGATAAGTAAATATTTTCCTTTGGTTTCAGCAAAATCTCGTGTATAAGGATCACTGTATGCAATAGAACACCTCTCATATGGAGACAGGCTGAGAGAGGTGGGTTGTCCAGCCTGGAGAAGAGAAGGTTCTGGGGAGACCTTTTGTCACCTCTCTAGTACCTAAAGGAAAGAGAGCTGGAGAGGAACATTTTACCAGGGCATGTAATGATAGGACAACAAGTAGTGGCTTTAAACTGAACAAGATATTAGATATTAGGGGATTCTTTGCTATGAGAGTGGTGAGGCCCTGGCACAGGTTGCCCAGAGAAGCTGTGAGAGACAAACCCTTGTTCAATAAAGTGGTAATAAATGTATTGATAAAACTCTGCATCTGCCAACTTCCAATTGAGTTTTTCAGGACTGAGCATTTCCTTAGACAGCAAAAATTAAAAAAAAATAAAAAAATCAATACACTACATACTTTCCCTCCATTCCTTCTGGAGCTGGAAGAAAATCTTTTGTGGTTCTCAGCATTTTGCAGGAGTTGGCCTTGAATACAGTATGTGACCCTGTGGTATCTTACTGAAATAACATAGAGAGTGAGTTTGATAAATATGCTGAACTGGACTGTGTACCTACTGAAGCATATTTTGAATACTCCTCACCAAAATGTCATATATAAATAGAGCTGATTTAATATATTGCAGGCATCTGGTTTTGTAAAAGATCTTTGTGCCTCTCTGATTTCTTGTATATTTAAAAGTCAATTATTACAAACTATCTCTTTAATTTTTGGATCATTACCCATTTAACCTTAAGCAAAAATATCTTTGCTCAAAGATTGCTTATGTATAATATGGTTGCTCCAAATTTGTAATGCTTTAATGATATTTGTTACTGTACCATTAATTGCTCTTACTGTGCCCTGAGTTTTTTATCGTCTTCAGAAGATACTCCTGTCTCTGCCTGTCAATAGGATTGCATTATTCTCTAGAATGGGAGCAGCTTTGGTATCTGGTAAATATATTAACGAGTCCTTATCAGGAATTTACTGAAGAGGTCACTGAATCTCTGTACATAGTCTGACAGGATATTCAGAAAACACAGTGGTGATATGAGACTTCAAGCAGAATAAAAATATTCTCTGAGATCATGATGCTTTTAGACTTGACAAAAAAAGTTTAGTGATACAGTAAAATTTTCTCGCAGCATTGAGAATTTTTTCCCTTGATCTTTGCAAGATGGTCTTTTTGCAAGTACAGTGGCATGCTTAAAATTATAGCTGTTCTTTTGGAAGAGAAGTCCTGCTTCCTTCTCTGAAGAACTGAGGTAATTTCATAAACATGTTTCAGTATTGCATTTAGAAAATGTTTATTCTGCTGGCCACGTTAACCCTCAGTTACAGCTACTGTCAAATTAAATAAGATTACTGAGAAGGATAGATAATAAACTGGAGAGATTTCTACTGCCGGTGATGTTCTTTCTAGAGTTGCCTTCAAAATAGTGGGCAGTGTCTGTAGTTGTGCAAACATGAATATTGATTACTCATTTAATAACTACACTGTACATGTAATAAGCAATACCGGTAAATATATTTTGACTGCAGAAGATACTTTTCTCAGATGTTTTGATCTGAGCCAGTATTACATTGCAGCTTCTAAAATAACTTTGTAATACATTGACATTTCAAATTGCCACTTTCCACATCTGCTGCATCATATTATGGGTAGTGAACAGTGTAATAAAATTAGTTTTTTTGTTTGTTTGATTTGTCAGACATTTCCCCCCTTTTTTTCAGAAGCAGTTCATGAATGTGTTGCTTCTCTTTTGGATAATGTTTCATACTTGTGCTTAGAGTTTTGATTTTCAGCTTTTAAAGTTCTGATATTAACGAGACATAGACAAACATGGGTAGCTCACAAGGAAATAGGTTTTACTTTCTGTTTGCCTGTCTTAGGTTCTGGATCTCAGTTTATCTTTTGGCCAAATGGAGGCAAATTAATTATTTAGATTGTAAAATGCTTTATGAAACACTGATGGATGAATATTAGTGATTAGAATTAATAATTATTCAAAATAGTTAGAATTAATAGTTGTTAAATAATTACTCAAGCTATTATTGAAATTATTTCCTTCTCTTAGCAAAGAACATGTTATTGTGTTTCCATGTTTAGTACTGAAGGCTGAAGTTGGACAATTTCTAAAATGGACAGTCAGCTCCAGGATGTCTAGAATCTGTTTCCTCTCCTAAAAGTTATTTAACATAAAGAGTGCTTCTACTTTTTCCATTTCTGTTCCCTGCAGCATTTTATAGTAGACATTAATTCTCAATTTTGGAGCTCCCTTCAGTCACCCACATATTTCTGATATCTGCCCACTGCTAATGAATATGAATGAAATGAAAAGTAATCCCTCATAACTTAAAATTATTATAGTAGAGTCTGATAGAAATGGGCAGGTTTATATAAAACACTCTAAAGTATATTTTTTAATAACCCTCCCTGTAATTCTTTGAAGAGCAGATGTCAAAATGTGCTGCAGTAATTTCTCTGAGAAAGGAAATTGTATTAAATTAGAGGCAGAAAAGTCACACAAGAGGCAAATACTTAAATTCTTAAATTAAATTTTGTACAGCACTGTGCATATGAATAGATCAGTTTGCATTATTCATTGTGCATAACTCATTGGCCAGATTTAAGCCTTTTATGTTGAGGCACATCATGATTTTGATAGGGTTATTTTTTGATTATTTATAGAACCTCAGTGAAGTCTTTGTAAGAGCAAATATACAGTGCATCGTGCTCAGATAATTGGTTGTCCATAATGACAATAGAGAAGTCTGTGTTTTAGAGGTCCATTATTAATCCTCTTTCTTACAAAAAAAAGAAAAAAGAATAATTTAAAAAAAAGCGCTTTATGTGCACCTAATCAGTAATGGAAAAATGTGCATCATGTCCAAGAGCAAACCTAAAACTGCTCTTGGCTTAAAGTATTTGCACACTGGCGTATGAAGAAACCAGATTTCAGGGTAAGCTGAAATGCAGAACATATGTGGACAATATGGTTACCTGTCTTTGAAAAGATTGTGAATTCTCAACAGCTGCAATTAGCAACTGGCTAATTCTCCTGATTGCTTTTTGAATGGTCTTATTCTATTTAAGAAAATCACTGCAGAACAATAAAGTGGACTCTGATGGTGCCTAAGGCCAATGTGAATGCAAACTGCAAATCTTTATTAAAATGCTGTCAACACTGTAAACCTGTGTGAGCATCAGGGTGTATTAATGGTTTAGCTTGCCCTGTGAAGGCAGATGGAAAGTACAAATACATTTTTTCAGATGATAACACTGACACTACTTGTTTGCTTTAGCAATAATGTCTAATTCTTTGAGGCAGAGTATTTATATAGTTATGTACCTCTAAGTGCAAATAATAATGAAGTAAAATAATGAAAAGAAACATCTTATTGCAGGTGCCTCCAAATGTGCCATATATAAACAAAACTGCTAAATTATTTTTCTAGTCTGGTTACTTTATGTGGGTTAATGGCCTCATGTACTGAGATTTAACAATAATTAGATTAGTTTTCCAAATTGCAATCTCTAACATCCAAAGCCAATGTCTATACTGCAGAAAAAACCCAGAAGTTTCAAGGAGTACTGTGACCGTTTGAAAATTGGCCANAGAAACAAAATACTGAGAAACTAAACCATGACAACTAAAAATTCTGTCACTACTGTACACTATTACCAAACACAGAATGTGTGGAGTATGTTGAGGTCTATGAAATTGTCCCAGTGTGCTGTAACTGTATCAAAATCAAGTGTGGATAGAGGACTTTTTATAACACTTGTACTTTAATACCATATGATGGTATTAAGTGCATTGCAGGCCTTAATGCTTAGACATCAGGGTGTCACCCATTCGAGAGTTATATACATTGTTAGCAAATATTTTTGTGGTCATTAAGATATGAAACAGACTTCGAGTTTGTGCCGGACAGAGACTAAATTCAGTTTTCAGAGCAGAAGTGAAAGCCAATAGTCTGTTCTGTCACCTAGAAATAAGATGATTGTCATGATGCTGACACATCACCAGGACAAAGAGGGAAAAAAAATCCACTCAACATGAGCGTAACTAACCATAGATCTCACTCACGGCTGCCTAACCACAGCCATGCAACTCCCTTTGGCTCCTGCTGGAGAGTGAGTATTGCAGCACCTCTGAGTCCTTGAGGAACATGCTGATTTTCTGCCAGGTACAGAAATCCTTTGATAGGCACAGCAATTGCAGATGAGCAATTGCTGCAATGTTCTTAGGTAGCAGTTGTGTACAACTCCAGGTAAGACCTGACAACTGCAGGCAACAGCCTTTAATGCACCAAGCACTGACAGAAAGGAACTGTGTTGTGTGCCTGTCTTCAGTGAGTACATGAGTGTCTCACACCAAGCAAAGTATTCCCAGAGCCCAAAGAGTTGCTTAAACTGGTTATTCTTGTAAGTATGATTGAATTTAAGCCCTCTTCATAGAAATGAGGAAAGAGCATGTTTTTCTTTATGGCTGCTAAATATATATCTTGTCCATCTTTCGTGAGAACCTGTAGATTTATCCCACCAGTATAAGTGGACAAGCAATACAATTCAATGTTTATTTTTTTTTCTATTTCTGTTGTGGTCAGTAATTTTTTCTTTGAGACACCAAGTGAAACTACTTTTATAAAGGAAAAACAGCTATTGTTGAGGGACATTGTGACTTAGCTATTTGCAGTGACTGGCATCTCGGTCTCTGGACTAAATCCAGTTTTTACAGGTATGAATAAGAGTTACTACGTGAGGGGTTTAAGGCATGTAGCAATAACAGTCAGTTTGACTATTTTTTATTATTTTTATTTTAATCAGATACCTTTGTCAGCTTTCCAACTTTTTTCTCCGTTCCAGTCTGCCAGAGGATTTGCAGCAGGCTTATTTTCCTTATTTCCAGCTGTGGAGTACTTTAGGTTTGGCCTATTGCCAGCAAATTGCAGCTTATGGTTTTTCTGGTTTGTCTCAGTCCAGTTTCCCCTACTTTATCAGCATTGAGATCTCAGTGAACCTTCTCCTTCTTGCTCACTTCCTTGGCCTCCCCAGCCCTCCCTTTCTGTCCCTCATGCTTGGTTCACTCTTAAGCTTCTGGCTGCTTTTCCCTTTCCTAATTGCAAAAGCCTAAATCACAAAGGTGTTTGAATCTAAACTATGATTTCACTTAAGTGAGACTGCCTGGAATCAGCTGTGCTGCTGATCACACTGGGCCATGCTGATGTAGCTTTTGTCACAGTTAAGCATATTCTGGAGCTGGGTCAAACCAAAGGATAGTCTTTCTTTTCTCTTGAAGTTCCAGATGGACTGTAGTTCTCTTGGATATTGGTAGAAGATTCTGTGTTCATAAATAACCATCTTTGCCATCAGTATATATATTAAGAGTTTCAATTTGAAGTGCCTCTGATTCATGAAACTATTCAGTATTATCATTGGTAGTGATAGAATTTCACATTTGTTCTTCTCTCAATATGTTTTGTGATCTATATGCAAAAGAAATCTCTGATGGGGAAAAAAATCTCTTTTTTGGACATTTTGATTATTTTTTAGAGAGAAGAATAAAGCTCAGGCTGGTTTTTGGGATGAGGTGAAATCTTAGTAGAGTAGGAAAGCAGGAGCAAGGACATTCCATAGTTATTGTGACATATATATATATAGGAAAAACCAGAATGGGTGAGATTCAGGGCCGTGTTTTGTCTGCTGTATCAGCAGAGATCATGGATCTCTGTCCCAAGAAACATAAAGGCTGTGAAAATAAGGTATAGAAAAGGAATTAAAATATTAAATTATTAGTAGTATAAATCAAAATTACTTTTAGATTTTATATTGATGATTCCATTAAAAATGTATCTTTTAAAATACTCCGCAACATAAATGGTGTTTGATAGGGCGATTGCCACTTGAAATCTGCCTTACTTGTTGGCATTAATCTACATTGGCAAGCTTAGTGGCATCTTCATTTTGTTGCAAGAAATGCCACAGCCTTGAGAAACACAGTCATCTTCTGATTCTGGAATGCTGAGCCAGGAACTGAGGAAATTGGATGGGTTTTTTTAACTGAAAGGAAAAAATGCCAATGCTTGCCAGCTTTGCATTGTGTGTTTAGACCGTATAAGATGAAAAACATTCCTACGAAAATGTCTTATTTAAGAGTCCTATATTCTCTGAGCCAAAGTCTAATGTGAAGTCTAATGTGTCTGTTTTTATGGGCTTAAAGAAGAAACAGGTTTCTAGGAGATGACTTGTATTTAGTGATGACATCAGTGATACTTCGAAATGGAATGGAAAATTATTTTGTAAATTTAATTTCTCTTTGAGTAAAATGCCATGTTAGCCAAGAACCTTCTTAGAACCTTCCAGATGGCAGGGTCAGAAATGGGAACGGATGTGTAGGACTATTCCATAGAAACAACTAAAAATCTTTATTCAGCAAAGGGCTTATGAACCAAGGTAATTTCAGCTCTGTGACAGTCCCTTTGAAACCAACACACAAATGGAAGCACTTGGAAAGAATCTTACTAAGTTTCTAACTAAGTGTTGTTGCAGTAATCCTACTCAAAAAGAGGTATCTTTAGCCAAAATTATTACAAAACTAAAGAGAAACACAAGACTTGTAGGAGTATGTTGCTGGTTGGAGTCTTCATAGACAACATGGTAGTTTGTTTTTGTTTTCTCCCACTTTTTTAGTGATTCTTTGTTTTTATAAATACATATTACTTTGTGAGACATGTTCTGATGTTAAATAGCATCTTTAATTGGTATTTAAATTATAGTTAAAGCAAGCAAGTTACTGTACATTTTATTAGCATAGAATTACTGCACTGTTAAATGCAGAATAAATAGTGTCCATATTTTCAGATCAGTAGATTATTAATTATTTTACACTGGAGTTTATTATTTTACACTTAACAGTAAATTAATTTGGTTCAGCTAATGCATATTAAATCTTGATCCTTGTGAAATATGTGTGCTTAAAACCTTGTTTCAGTATTTCAGAAATAATATTGCTATGAAATTAGTTTGTGTAACTGAATTAGAACCTATCCAAGTTCTCCTTTTTAGCTGTTGAAAGAGACTCTAGTAGAAAGTAGAAATGGGAATTGTATTTTTCCCTGTGAAAGACCAATTTAAAAATTACAAAGGTTGACATATTTGACTGGTTTCATCTTGAGGGAAAATGTAAACTTTATTACTTAAAAAAAAAAAAAAAGGACGTGTGTTTGTCTACAGCCTGCATACACAGTTTGCTCTGTGGAGTGCTGTGGAATAGAGATAAGCATCTCTGGACTATTATGTCAGAACACAGAATGCAAATTCAGGTGCATATTTGAGAGTTCCCATGTGCCAGCGGTTTTACCCAGCCTTGAGAACTTTGAAATATTGGCCAGTTCCTCTCAGTGACCTCGTTCTTCTGAATTTATTATTATTTTTTAATACTCTGTTCTTCAGTTCATTACAATGAAATCTTTCTTTTTAACTTATTAGGACGCAGTTTGTGGAATTATTGCTAAAGCTAATACTAGGAAAATTTCATGTCTGCTGTTTTCATAGGTGGCACTTTATATTACACTTTCATTCAAAAAATGTAGCACGTTTATCAGCCACTATTTTTTCTGTTATACTTAGGAAAGCATTTTGCATAAATTTGTACACAGGGAGGAAATTCTTTTTGCCAGCTTGTCAGGTGCGTTTTTGTGCCCCTTCTTCCTTCCAATTATTTTCAACCCGTCAGAAAGTTTCCCTCCTCCTTCCTTATTTTGACACAAATTATGTGACACTAAGAGATGAGAAACTTAAAACAAACCTTAGTAAATCAGTGATTTTTGCAATTGTACTGATTGATTGTCTCCAAACAAATAAAAACAACAACAGAAACACTGACAAAAAGAAACAGACCAGTGTGAGGTGAAACCTCTTTTTTTTTATATCTGCTAGGGACATGCTATTTATAAGGGGAAAAAAAATCTTTTACTCTCTTCACTGACAGTAATTTTCCCACAGCCCTCCTCCTATGAATCCGTATAGGTTTTATCTAAAAAGAAGTTGTTTGTGACTCTATTCAGATATGATGTATTTTAATACACAGCATTCTGGCATGTGTGGGACTTAGGTGGAAAATTTGGACTCAAAAGCAATTTGAGATGATGCATTGAAGCCTGCCAGTCCCACTGCACTGCTTATTGTATGTGAAAGTTGGTTGAGGGGGAGGTGAACAAAATTTAGATGGAAAAGAAGACTTGAGAGAGCATAGAAACAAGCATTGCAAATGCATGGCTGGAAAGTCTCATAAGAAAAGAGGCCTGAGGAAAAGAAGTATATTTTCAATCCTCCAGTTTCTGGCATCTGAATAGACAAAACCACAGCACTGACTCTGTATTTCAGGGACTTCCAGGTCATAATAATGGGAAATGGGAGCAAAGGAGGTTGAAGATGTTGGGAAGAGTAGTATTGGTCTCTTAATAATATAACACTAAACATGAAATAAGAGAATTAAAAAATCAATGCATTTTAAAGTAGGTAAATAAGCAAGGAAAGAAGGAGACTGGAAAAGCTGAATGTTATGTTTTAGGATGCGTTGAAGTGAACAGTTTCAAACCAGTCAGTAACACAACACTTCAATCACAGCATGTCACACACCCTTCTCTCTGGCCACTCCATGCAGACTGGGAGTTTCCCACAACTCCACTATAGACAGTCTAATGATCTTTATTGGATCTTTTAAAAGAGTCTCTGAAGTAGACATATGATTTAAATGAGGTACTGGATTTTAATTAATATTAATTTGTCAGTTATCAGGCAAATAAACAAATACCAGTGTCATTTTCCTTTTTCCTCAGTAATAACTTTCAGCATATTTATTGTCAGGAAGCTGTCACTTATCTTCCATATCCAAGCAGACATATTTACTAGAGGATAAAAATGCTGGTATGTCTATTCCATAGGAACTCATACCTTCAATTAGCTGATGCATGAAATTAAGCTTTTTAAGATTCATAAGAAGCTAAAGGTTAATTGCTTGTCTTACCATACTATCTTCTTAATTCTTTGTGTGGTCTTTTAAATGAACGGTAGCTCCACAAATCAAGAGATTAATAAAAAAAGCTGCAAAATGGGTTTTCTGTCAACAGCACTAATAACTGTCTCTCTTTTCAAATCAGTTCTGTTAAAAGAGACTGTGTGATATTACACTTTGTAATGTTTCTTTAACATAACGTCTCAATGTTTCTGAAAACCTGCTTTCATGCTTTACTCTGTCAAAAGTCATCTGACCCTTTATATAGTGAAAATTCTTGTACAGAGGGCTAATTGGAAGGTGACAAAATGGTTTAGGTTTGCTTTTAGTGCCATTCTCTGGTTAGGAAGGGCAAGGAAAGGAGCAATGTTCTAATGGCTTCAGTGTATGCATTCGTTTCTCACAAATATTTCATGTTATTGTTAAGGTATTTACAATTTTTCATAGTTATTTCTATTGCTGCTGGTTTTGCCTATATGTGTTTTTCATACTTTTGTATTGACTTGTATTTTTATCACCTTTAAAAAATGTTGAGAACATTCGATTTATGTTTAAATCAGTAGCACTTTCGTTGCTTTAAAAATAAACTTTAAAGTCAGTTTCTTTATGGATTTACAGTCCTATGGTCAACAGCAAATGTTTCGCTTAACGTAGTACTAAAAGATTGTGTTTACACTAACAAACTTTTAAAATGCTGTCAGGATTGTATTTATTTTTTAAATAGAGCAAAGAACTTGTACACTCCACTGTACATATGAAAAATAATGGCCCTAGATGATGTGTTAATCCAAGGAGATTAACCTGAATGGCATATGGCTACCTGGACTATAATTCTGCAAAGGACTGTGCATGTGCTTAACTCGAGAGGCACAGGAATTCCCTTATCACACACGGTTAGAATGAAGCACAATGAACAGAATGATTTGCTGTATCATTACAGTACATGAAAACAAATTATGATTTCTTTCAGATTTTTTTCTTGTGTCATAATTTTTATTTAGCGTTTCACTCTGTTATATGTAAGCAACTGTAAATAATTCCTTAAAGTAGAAAATTAAACTTACATTTAAGTATTCTGTAGATTGCTGGTGTCTCTGAGGAGGTGAGCTGAGTAGCAACTGGATCACTACTTATTTGCAGCAATGTTACAGAATATTAATCAAATTCTTTTAGGCCAGCAAGGAATTATTTTTCAATGTGATACATAACTTTCCTTCTCAGTTTTTTTTTTTCCTTCATTGCCAGTTTATAATATGGCCTTGTCAATAGAGAAAGAGGAGGGCTAATATTAAAAATCTTGGCAGCAAAGAAAGCCAACAGAATGCAGGGTTGCATCAGGAATAGCACTCCCAGAAGAGGTAAAGAAGTCATTAGCCCAATGAGTCCAGTCTACTAAGATTATGGATGAAATGCAGGGATTTATTCATATCTGATAATATTGCATTTCAGTTGCTGCTTGTTCTTGCATCTCAGCAAGCATTTAGAATCACATGCAGCAAGCTACTGGCCTGGAAGATAACATGCCGTGCTTGTAACTTACCTTTAAGTATCTTTTGCAGGAATAAACCCTTTAAAATAATGCAAAATTAAACGTCATACTTGGTTTATAAAGACTTCAATCACTGTAGATGAGAGGTCAGATAAAGTTCAGTTTGAAACAAATTAAGGGAAAAAAAAGATAAAATTGGCCTTAAAGAAGGGTCAGAGACTAAGTACTTATTTGAAAAGCATGAACTTATCTGAAGAACAGCACAGCTAATTCAGTTATTGGAGGGAGGAGGGGAAAGGCAGGGAGTGGGGCGAGGGAAGATGTCTTTACAATTGATATATACTTTGTGAACAGAGTGGGACTGGCACAATTATTCCATTAAGTGCAGGTATTTTTCTGTCTTAAGCCTATGAAATCAATGCTACTAATCTCATAAAGCAAGCAAGATTTGACTTTGAGGGAATTAATGCAGCCCAAATAAGACTGGATATAGATATAATGAAGGAATAAATTTATATATCTAAAAAGAGTTGACAAACTAGTCTGAAAATAATAAAATTCCAACCCGGAACAGGAGAAACTGGATTAATGTTAACAGAATTTGTTTAAACTCAGTAGAATCCACAAGAGAGATTTTGTTACATGGAGCATTATCACATGGAAGAGGAAGTTCTATAAAACTGAGGTTTTTGAGACAAAGTATTTAACTAAGGGAAAGATAATGTAAAGGGAAACATACTAATGTAGTTCTCACCAAACTTTCTATTTAGAGCAAAGAGATGCTGATACAGTTTCCCACATCAGACTGTTTTGTAGGCACTTCACAAACAATGATATCATTTTAAGACTAATGACCTTTCATTTACCTCTTTGGAAGACTATTTTGTCAGTAACTGAAATATACTTGTGCTTGAACCATTCATTTCCAATACCGTTTAAGAAAGGGCAGCATTTGGTCAGGATGAGTTTTGGCTAAATCATGAGGATGAGGACTAAACCTCCATAAGAGGATGGAGATTTGATGCCCAGTTAATGAAGACTTGAACACCTCAGGATAAGAAAAGACTAGCATTAGCTAGTCTGAAGTAAATTTTCAACAGTTTGAACCATTTACAGAGGCAAAGAAAAACAAAATCACTGAAATTGGAGACTATTTACAAGGGCATGTAGTGATAGAACAAGGGGGGATGGCTTCAAACTGAAAGAAAGTAGGTTTAGATTAGACATAAGGAAGAAATTGTGTACTGTGAGGGTGATGAGGCTCTGGCACAAGTTACCCAGAGGAGCTGCGGCTGCTCCATCCCTGGACTGTGACAATTCCTTAACAGTTGTCCAGTTGGTTTAACGAGTAAAAATAGGTGTTATCTGTATACACTAAGATTTAATTCATAAGACTGCCTAGTTGGGCACTTTTTCTAGATGAAGTATAGCAGTTTAAAAAAAAATTAAAAATTCATTTAAATAATCATAGCAGTAAATGAGTATTTCTGCAACTGAAGCAGAAGTGTTACTCTGAAAGGCAATTGTATGAATGAGTTCCAAAGTCCTTGTTGTCCTATATTTACATCATAAGTTTTCTAAAGGGAGTCTTCAGTCCCCTGCTGTGTATTGTAAGACTTGATGTTCTGTTCTTAGGGAATGGGAGCAATTAAGATGTAGATCATGCAAAACATTTCTGGTTGTACAGTCATTAAAAACTTTCTCTCTGGCCCTGTCATGGCACCACTGGGAATGTTCAAGGACTGCTGGAGCGGCACCAAAAAACAAATCTAACACTGCCTATCTCAGCCACTGTAGCCAGGTAGAACTGATCTAGCCAAATTTTGTCCTCCTTATAGAGAAGGTTAAAAGTATTCAACCTACTGTATTTGTTACTGTGCAAAATATCATCTTTTGCTATTTGAATTTCATTTCATTCTATCTTTTCATTTCAGATAATTAAAACAATTTCAAAATGATAATTGTATTTTTCATCATTCTTTCAGGAATGACTCTTCCATTTCCCTGGGCAGCTTATTCCAGTGTTTCACAACCCTTTCAGTGAAAAAGTTTTTCCTAATATCTAAAAATCCTTTCATTTTATTTTTCCTAAAATCTAAACCTCCACTGGCACAACTTGAAACTGTTTTGTCTTGTCTTGCTACTTGTTTCTTCCTTCCAGGTAGTTGTAGATAGTGATGAGATCCATTCTTAAAGCTCCTTTTCTCCAGGCTAAACATCCCCAGTCCCCTCAGCTACTTATCCCATTTGTGCTCCAGACCCTTCCTCAGCTCTGTTGCCCTTCTCTGGACATGCTCCAACATCTCAATGTCTTTCTTGTCATGAGGGGCTCAAACCTGAACACAGGATTTGAGGTGTGGCCTCACCAGTGCAGAGTCCAGGGATCACTGCCCTGGTCCTGCTGGCCACACTATTCCTGGTACAGGCAAGGATGCCATTGGCCATCCTGGGCACATACTGGCTCATGTTCAGCTGCTGTCAACCAGCATCTCCAGGTCCTTTCCTTCTGGGAGCTTTCCAGCCACTCTTCCCCAGCCTGTAGCACTCAAGGAGGTTCTTGTGACCCAAGGGCAGAACCTGGTACTTGGACTGGTTGAACCTCAATTGGCCTAAGCCCATGGATCCACCCCTATTCAGAGCCCTCTTACCCTCAAGAAGATGAGGAATAGTTTAGGTGGACACCTTCCACTAGATCAGATTGCTCAAAGCTCCATTCAAGGTCTTGAACACTTAAAGAGATGAGAAGGTCGACACTCCCATCCAACTTCATATTGTCTGCAAGCTTGGTGGGGGTGCTCTCCATCCCCTCATCCAGATCATCAAATAAGAGATTAAACAGGACTGGCCCCAACACTGAGCCCTGGGGAACAGCACAGGTGAGCAGGCCCAGCTGGATGTAATTCCATTCCCCACCACTCTCAGCAGGTCATCCAGAGAGTTTCTTACCTGGGGAACAGAGCCATGAGCAGCCAGTTCCTCCAGAAGAATGCTGTGGGAAACAGTGTCAAAGGGTTTACTAAAGTCCAGATAGACACATCCACAGCCTTTTCCTCATCCACTGAGCAGGCCACCCTGTCAAAGAAGGTCAGGCTGGTCAAGCAGCACTGCCTGTCCCAAACCCATAGTGGCTGGGCCTGAATCTCTGGTTGTGCTGGTCATTGTACTGAATCAGTGATATCCAGCACTTTCCGATCTGGCTGCAGTCCTTCCTGTATCATTAGATTTGCCTCTCACAGCAGCTGAATAAAAGGATACTTCTCCCTGCTGACTAGCTCTTATGTGAGGTGTGCTATTCTAGTAGTTTATTATTTTCTATTGATGTAAACTTTAAGGTAAAAAAAAAACCAAACCAAACCAAAAAACTAAGCTGAGTGTGCAAAACTTGACATAAAATTTGGGTCATAATGAAAGATCCTTCAATGTTTACACAGTGTCAAATAGCAGACCGCTTTGCTTTTTATCTTATTTTAGACAGAGCCCAAAGCATTTTAGATGTCTGTTATGAAAACAAATAAGCATAAAACCATGATGTAAAAACTGCTGCATCTTTCACATTGGTGGAACAGCAGCTGTGTTGTGCTTGTTCTGACATGGAAGAAATAACTTCAGACATTTCTCAGGTGTTGAGTAACTCCTCTGAGAAAATCAATGCTCAGTGAAGATTAGAGAGAAGCCTTGGGTGTAGACAGGCTTGTTAATAAGAAGTTGCATGATATTCTTCCTAGGGCAATAGATTGCTATATAGAAGCCATAGGTCTCTCATGAAGTATTTATATATATATATGTATATACAATTCCTGCCCAGTCAGTTTATTATGGCTTTCTAAAAGACACTTTTTCCCTAATACTTCATGATCCCTTCTCCTTTTAGATGCATTTATGGGACCCAGGATTCCCAGACTGAGAAAGGGAACTTTGTGAACTAAACTACCTTTTGATCCTTTACATCCTGCCCTGTATCACAATCATGCAAGCTCTCAGAATGGTGACAAGCTTTTCTACTTTTTGGTGACAAATTACTTTTGCACTCTCTTCTGGTGGCAACATTATTTTATTTTCATCTCTAGCCTTAAAACTTGCATTCAAAAAACTTGCAAAATGGCCTCAGATTCCATTATCCCTTCATAAACAGAGGAGCGGTTCAGCAATTTTAGTGTAGACTTACCTACAAATTGTTATAGCCCAAGATGAACTTCTTGATCCAGAATTTAAAATTCTAATGATGAAGCAGAAAGGTATCTCAAACAAATTCATTCTAAATTTACCTTCAAGTTAAATTTCCTCTCTTAATAATACCACTATGTGTTTGTTAGGCTGTTTTCTAAGATTTTTTTTGTGCTATGAGAACTTGTGAGCAAACATATGGGTATCTGTCAATATCAGCACATTTGGATTTTCTTCATTCCTATAGCATAAATCCATATTTTTGCTAATATTGAAGACTTTAATTTGTGTGAAAACCTATTCAAAGGCCCTCAGAGGAGTAGTAATTGTGTTTCATTTGGAGTTGATGAAATAAAAAAGACAGCAAATAATGTGTTACATGGTTATATTTAATGGGCACTAGTGCTGGGGAAAACATTATATAGTTATCTACAAAGTCAGGAATAAATTGTGTGTATCTCAAAGGTACTTTGACAAATAGGTCTGCAGTTCCAAAAGGCAGTTCATGGAAGGGTTGTGTGATGAATTCACTGACACTTTAAGTTCCCTAAATGTTGTTACTAAATGTTCCCTAAATGTTTTTTGTCTGTACACTTAGAATCACAATACCGTGTCATGTCATTACTTAAACAGGCTTTTTATATTTCCTTCTGTGTTATTGACTCATTTAGTTACCTGAATATAGAATCTCTTCTTCCCTATAGAGAACTGAGCATGTGAGCACTATGTTCTGCACTTGTTCCTAGAAATGTTCTGGATATAAAGTACTAAAGTACTACTTTTGAGCATCAAACAATAGACTGAATTATCCTTCAGTTATGTTCTGCTATGGTTCCTACAGGGGCTGACAGCCTGGGCTCAGTCCTCTGGGACAGCAACATATGCTAATGCCTTAGGCATGGAGAAACATGGATCTGCTTATTGGTGTATTCTAGAAATTACAATTAGTTTGCCTCATATGTTTTTCTCCTTCCTGGTTTCCTTTTGATTGCCTTCACTTTTCCAGTTTTCTCTCCACATGAATCAACTGTATTTTCCACATGTGTTCTTGAAACTGAGCCACAGTGCCCTATTGTTTGCTTTCAATCAATCAAACCATGTTAACCGCTGTAAAACTTTCAATCCAGCATCCCTCCTTCCTTCTCTCTAAGTCCCCAGTGTGTCCTACAATCACCACTGTTTCTTCTGTACCTCAGTTTTGTTCCAATGGTCTGACTTTCACCTTCATTTTGGATACTGACCCTCTTTTTTGATAACTTTGACTTTCTTAAAAGCATCATACCTCTCTCTGTTTCTCCAAATTGCCCTTTACAACTCTAATTCTGTTCAGCATGTTTATCAAGGCCATCTTATCAAGCCTCTATTTTCCAATGAAGTTTTCATGCATCTTCACATCAACAAATGTCATACTTCATTGATCTCCATCAGCACAAATATTACCAGCTTCTCTTTCTTCACCTCACACCCATTTTCAATTTTAGGAAGTGCAGAATAATTTTCTTAGCCCAGCTTGGCTAATCACATTCAATCCTTCCTAAAATCCTTTTTCTTGCACAAGAAATGAGAGAATTATGAGAGCAGGAAATCAAGAAGATAACTGCTAGGACGAACCACATGGTGTAGCAGACACAAAAAAAGTTGAGAGACAAATTTTCCCAAATTATCCCCTGGATTTCCCAATGTTGTCTACTTAGTGTGTGTATCTTTTTTTTGTTTGTTTTTTCTTTTTACTGCTGGTGCTTCAGAGACTTTCCCTGAATTGTACCTACAGAATGCAGGAGTGACCCAGGTACCTGCTCAGAACTGCAAAGAGCTGTTTTGTGGGATTCAGTGAGACTGTTCCTAAAGCTTCAGCACAAACCTCAGGGTTGCTTTGTTTCTTGGCATGTTACTGATTACTTGCCTAGCACACGCATCTCTCTAAAAGAACATCCCATAATGCTACAAGTAGGTGTAGTAGGTGTTCATTTGCAATTGTGCACATTGTTTTTCAGCTAAAATCTGTACTACAAATCCACCTGCTAATGAGCAGAGCCTCTTCCTGCTGAATTTATATTCTTTCCAACCCACCATTTCTCTTTTGCTGAGTGCAAAGTTGTTTTGAAACAACACCATCAGAAAAGTACTATACGGGGTTGCTGTCATTCATTGTTACAAGGGGCTGCATGAATAAGACAGTTTTCTTCCCAACAGAAATGTGTACTAATGGTCAAATGACCTGCAAACACAACCTGACTCTCATTAAAGTTAATAGGAATCAGATCTCCGACTTGCCTGACAATTGACAGGACACCACTTAGTAAGAAAGTTTGTTTAGAGAGAAAAAGGTTACCATCAGTTCTAAGATGCCTTAAATATTTTCCCCTTTCTGTTTCCCTTATCTTTTGTTTTGCCAAAAATAATTTTAAAAAGGCCTTCTAAAGCATAACACTTGAAATATTTTCCCTTCCCACAGTGCCTTTTTTTTTAGGTGTTCCTTCTGCCTTTCCTCAACCCACAGAAATGAACATGAACCTTTGCTAGGCATCATATTGCAGCTCTGAATTTTTTTTCAAATGAAAAAATAATCTTTCAGCTGTTCAGCACAACATTTTAGGTGAGACATTGCCTAAAATGGAAGGATGAAATTCACAGAAAGTATTGCAATGCTTTTTCTTTCTCTGTTCCTTTTATTTATTTATTTATTTTCTTCTTTTTTCCCCTGTTTATTGTTTCTTAGCTTGGTTATGTCCAGTTCAACACTAAGTAGGCAACGCTATTAAATTCTAATCACTTGGTTGAACAAAACCCTGCTTCATAAATCATTCTTTAATAGCCTGTCTAAAATTTCTTTAGGGTGTTGGAACTGCATTGCAATGTTGCTTAGCCGATCAGACTCTAATTATAGAAATTATACACCCAGCAGTTAAACCAGTAAACAAGGCTTCTCAGATCGGTGCAGTAATCCTGTGTCAGTTAGGATCTTTCATGTTGATTCTGGATTTCTGTCACTCTCTAATCCTGCTGTGCTCTGAAATATCTACTGTTACATATCACCCCTGTACTACTTGGACTTCACATAGAGAGCTGTCTTAACTGCTGTTCAGAGCCTGCCTCACTACTATGCTTATTTAAAAGTAGATGCGTTTCAGCAATTAACTCAAAAACATTTAAAATTATTCCGTAGCATGAGGCAGTACCATGGAACAGAACAGAGAAGAAAGAAAACCATCCTCGTAGTATTTTCTGGGTCATTATTTTAGTCTCCTGGTTATGATATAAAAGCTAAATTATTCAAGAAATATTACTGGTACTGTTGTTTTATAACAAGGAGTAAAATGAGAGGAGATATAAGGTTCTTTTCAAATGATTTCTGTGCCATGCATCACCTAACCATTCTCCATATTTTTATTTGGTTTTTTTAATAGTAGTTATTTCTACCACAAAGTTTGACAGTATTACAGTTGCACCCCTGGAACTGGTTGAAATGTGAAGGGATCATGTAGGTTACAAAATGCAAAGTGTTAATTATTTTCCAGCTTCTTATTGTTAGGGTTAAACTTTTTCTTTTAACAACATAAAACATTAGCAAAAAGTTGCAGGAGGAGGGAGATATGGAAGACAGAAAGAAGGATTAACTATTTGCAGTATAAAATTAAAATCACTGATCTTGTTTTGGGTTTTAATTCCTTTTGTTATCAATTTTTCTTTATGACGTTTTGTTGTGACCTGAATATGGGAACAAAACTTCAGTTTCAGTCCATCAGTTATAGCCTACCTATAATATCAGCTTTATTAGATGCAAAAGCTCCCGAACAGAATTAATACATGGCTGACAGAAACGTGGCTTAGTCTTGCTTTTGTAAAAACCAGAATGCATAAAGATCACTACCGTTCTCAGTGCATTTAATTTAGTAATCTAACTCAGGATGTGTATCTGGGAGGCTGATAAATGGGAAAGGTATCTGCTGATCCTCCAAAGCCCTGAAACAAAGGTGTGGGCAGGCTGCTTCCTTGTAATTTTGTTGAGCAACAGAAGAGCCTTCCATCTGTCCTTATGGGCTGTTACTGAGCTGTATTCTGTAGGATCAAGAACCTCTAGGTTTATTTGGGTATTTTTTTTTAACAGTTCTCTGTGTGCTCCTGTATCTCAAAGGCAGTGATCATGTTTGTCTCAAATTACCATCTGTGCCTATGCAGAATTTCCTAAATTGTCATGTTTATAGCTTCACAGTCTTGAACTGGATGGGCTGAAAAGCAGATAGTCACCATTTGGCAGATGAAACAATAAAATGCTTCCCAGTGACAATCCAGTATTATCATGGAGTGTTTGTTTCAGGCACTACATTGACACAAAAATATTTTTACTCACCCACGAGGCTAAACCAAAGTTTTATCCTTTGGGGTTATTGTATAAAAAGACCAAAGAAGGGCCTATGTTTTTGTTTAAACTGCTGAGTGGGAGGGAAGCCTTTTTTTGAGCCTCATTTTTGCACCAAGCACTTGCATGCACCCTTGAGCCTCCCCTGACCCCACTGAGAAGGAACAAATCCCAGCACTCCCAGAATGGTCATTGCCTCTATGGGCTGGAGTTTAAGGGGTAGATGGGATAAACTCAAACTGATTTGCTCCACTGGCTGCTCATCCTGATTAAAATCCTGGCAGTAATAGTTTGCTTTTATGTCAGCATAATCAAACAGAAACTGTTTGAAGTGTAATAGCCAAAACCATATTTAGGAACTTGTCACACAAACAATTCAAGAAAGATAAAGGTAATATTAATTATTTTACAGGTAATTTCCCTGAATATGGTGTCATGAAAAAGAATCATAGTTAGCAGTCATCTAATTCCACAGAAAATGTGAGCCAGTCCAGTTTATGCTAATCTGTAAATTTGTTTACCACAAACTTCAACGCCTAATAGCTGATTCATTTAAAACTGCAGAAAATGATTCAGCAGTTCTTAAAATATTTCTGAGAAGTACGTATTGGTTAACTTTTATGAAGCCATTTAGCAACCCTTACAGCGTTCTGACAACAATTAAAAAGGGATGATACCACAAACTGCCTTTTAGCAGTGTAAGTTTCTCAGATGAAGGAGTTCTTAGAGGAAGATGACACTACATCTTTGTTATGGCCCTTACTGCAGTGTAGGTAAAATAGAGAGGCACTGAACTCGTGTCATTTCTGTGAGCTCTGAATCCACTTCATTGCAAGGAGTCAATGGAGGGTTTACAGAATAGTTTCGTTCAGCCCAAGTTGCATGATTCAAATCAAAGTACAAAAGAGTCAAGTGCTCAGCAGTTTCTCATTGCTCACAGGATCTTTATCCGTAATATCTGCTCTGCTGCCTGTTGTGAGAGAAGCTTAGTCACTGCTACCTGCTGACTTCTGCCACAGGCAGGCAGGGAAAGGGACCACCACCATCAGGAATGGGCCTGATCACTAAGAAAATAGAATTTAAATACTCACAAAAAAAAAAAGGTTTTTTTACTTGAATGATTCTTTCTGGTTTTGCTCTGACAATCTTTACATTGCCTTGCTGATGATTTGCTAGATGTGAATTCATAGGTTGTACAGACATAAATGCAAATTTCTATATTTGTATTCACTGCAAATACATAAGGGCTACCTTCGGCTTCAAAGTTCTACTTGGATTGATGTTGTGAAAGTTTATAATAAATTAAAAATTTCATCTGTGGAGCGTAAGACACTGGAATACCTTTAAATAATGTAACACTAAATCAGTGTTTAATCTTTGTTATGGGTAAACTGAAACAGATCCTTTGTGAAGTGTAATGTATTCCAGTCCAACGAGCATTTGCTTCTTATCGTGCATTTTAGCAAATGATGTGTTACTAAATTTTAGTTGAAACATGACCTTGGGCAGAACAGGCACCATGGCATAAAATCCTAGGAGTCTATACTAGGTATATAGAAATTAGGGGACTTTTGTGTTTTTGTTTTTTTCTTTCAACTTGGGTTATTTAACAACCATAGTTAACACCATAACACCTGCTACTTTTATGATAAACCACTGCTAAACGAATATTTTGTTCAAAGTGCCATGGAAGCATCCTACACTGATGTGCAGATCGTGGAAATCTCCCCATCACAGATTCCTGTGTACGGCACCTGGCTCCCCAAGTCTGCTCATGGGTCCTTGCTGCAAAGGTTTCTGGAGGTTTCCTCCCTTGCTGCAGTTGCACACAATCAGGTCTGTTTTCTGTTGCGAGAACACAGCAGCAGCATTATGCTGTGTTGACACCCAGAAATGAGTCATCTCTGTGTCTTTTCTGGAAGATGCAGTTTAAATCAGGTCTCCTGACTGCATTCTTCCTTGTGCTCCCTTTCTTCCCTTTGTGCTCCACATTCCTGGGGAGAAACAGCAAAGCACAGTAAGGCACAGGCTGCAACCAGCAATAACCAAACCCTTCAAGAGATTTCCATTAATTATCCATTTCAGTAGATTTTCCTGCTCGGTGACTCATTTCCTTTCAGAATTTGTGTGCTGATATGATTGACACCTCAATTTTATACCGACAATTATAATTTTACTTGCAGCTCAGTTTTGTGGGAATATGAGAGAGAAATTCTTCCACCCAGTGGTCATTGATCAGCTTATTAATTAGCAAGATCTGAGTGGTTTGCAGTAGGTGGATGTAAGCAACTGACTTCAGAAGGATGTTCTCTCTGCTACTGCTCCACAAAGCAGCTCGGTCCTGCAGGATCAACATTCCTGCTCTCACGATGTGAACTAGAGCAACCCACCTAATGCAATTACAGAGTAAATAATCAGCTGCTGAAAAGCCTCGCTGAATCCACTTTCTCTGTATGAATATATTACTGGTATATTATATTACCAGTATATTATTGGCCGGTTTTCTGAGATCTTCACCAGCATTTTTACTTGTCTCCAGCAGGGCTTGTTTCACTGTGGTGTTTTGGTATTTGACAGGTGCTTGTGTATTCAAGTTAAAGGCAAAATGAGGGGGAAACAAAACACTGTTGATTTTTCTAATAACAAATCAATTCCACTTAAAATGTGTACTCACTTCCTCAGGTGAGTATAAAAGGATAATAAATCCTGATTTAAAAAAGAGATTTATTCAATTCAGTCTTCCATGCTGTAATTTTTTTGTATGTAAACAACAATGAAATGATCTCATAGCAATTTACACCCACTTCTTCCATGCTCCAAATGCTTATACTACCTATGTTGAACAATAATAGTTATTTTAAAATATAAAATTATTTTCAATTAATATAGCTGCTTTTAATTAAAGACAAATACACACTGACTCAGATTTTTAACATTTCTTGTATGCTCTCATACACACACATATTTTGCATGTGCATTAAAAGGGATGTCTCTGCTTTGTATACATAGTTGTATGTATTTACTAATGCATTGAATAAGAAGAGGAAGTTTAAGGCAAATCAAGATTTTGAAGAGATTCAGATTAATATGTGTGATTCATGAGAAATAGAATTGCAAGAAGGAAAATAATGAACACTTGTGTAATTACAGACATGTATAAACTTCAGTACATACTGGGAATTTTGCAACCTAAAATTAATTTGATTTGTTAGCCTTAAAATTTTCCTTGCAGGACATTTTTTATTTTCCTTGCAGGACAATTTTTATTCTGCTTTCTGGTTTTTTTGTGTTGAGTTTATATTTTTTTAAAAAAACCCTTAAGTATCTCTGTCTGTTTCTATATTTTGGAAGGAATTAAAATGATCACCCCAATACATTTTAAGTCCTTGAAACATTTTAAGAGTTATTATGATGTACTCAGCAGAAGAGGCCTCTTCTGCTACTGCAGGAACAAGCAGTAACAACCTGTGCTGTGAAATGTAAGAGGTTTTAAGATATTGTGATTTCCCCCCTTCTTGCTTTTTCTGAACTCTGGAGCTTGTGTGCTATTTCTGAGGCTGCAGAGGAAAGTGAAAGGATTCTGGCAGAATGTAAATCATGAGATCATTAACATTTCAGCCCAATTTCTCTCCAGCAATGTGTAATCGTAGCAGAGATGATTGATGGGATTGAGGACTCACAAGATAGATATTATGGGTCATTCCCCCATATTTCCTCATTTTCCTTCCCCTTTTGCTAATCCTGGTTTCAGATAACATCGCTCAATCAATTTCACTGCTGGTCTAGAGCTGTGTTCTTCTAATATCAGATGTTATATCAGATATATCTCTGGATAGATATGTGTTCTGCCTTACTGGTTTTCATGCCTGTCCCCTTTATTTTTGTTTATGTCTCTTTATAATATATGACAGAAATATTTGGATTAATATAATTGATTTAGTCCTTGAAACTGTAAGGTCATTTTTTTTTTGCTGGTTTTTTTTTTTTCCTTGTTCCCTTGATATAAAATCCCTCCTTAGCAGATTCATAATTTAAACCAAAATGACTAGCTATCTGCATTTTGTGGAAAATGAAAGACAGAAAACTAGATCTTTGTCTTCTCCTGCCTGTTGGGGTTCTCATGTGACATGATAAAAACATATTCGATTCATTGTAAAGTGCTCCTAACATTTCTTTGTTTTCGTGGTGGGAAAGCAGAGGGAAGTGTGGGACATGGGACATTGGCTTGTCACGTCTTTCCTTCATGCCTGTTCAATATTTAAAAAAATTAAACCAAAACCTCCACAATTCTTAGGAGTTTAGTTTGTTGTTTTGTTGGTTTTTTTTTTTGAAACATCATTTCGAAACAAAATAATTGGCTGACATTGATGTAGAATGTTCTAGCAGTGGGTCTGGGACAGAAAAGCATGTGAAAGTCATCCTGTAAGAAAGGGTTTTGCTGGATGCCAAAGCTGTGCCCACCAGAGGCAATGGTTTATGTGCAGAATGCTCCAGGTGCTTGCTCAGGTGCTGTTCCGTTTCTCCCTGGTGATCAGGGTTTCCTATGGATACATATCAGCTGTGCTGCATATGGTGAAAAGAGTTTTTCAGTTATTCCATCATCTTTCCAAAGGCTTGCATGAAAATTGCAGAAGGAAAATGAAAACAAATTCCTTTCTATGCATATGAAACAACTCTGCAGATTGTAACTGGGAAGGTGCAGAAGTTACATGGGCCAAGTATGGGGTAATCTTAATAGACCTTTAATCCACAGTTGTCTCGTGACTGTGATAAATCTCATCTCTGCATTTCATTGCAGCACTACATGCTAATTAATTAGAAGAAATAATTTATCTACTGGTGTTTTAATGCTATCACCGCAGTATTTAATGAGATTCATTGGCTCATTTAAATGCTATTTCAAGAATGTTCAGAAGAACAAAAGAATATATTTACAATAATATGAGAAGAGTATGTAGATAGGCATATCTCTCCTACAGCCTTTAGTAGGCAGGTATGAAACTATTAGTTTGATCTTGAATGGTTTTGTTTGACAGAGGAAAAATTGAGAATGCAGCCATGGTTATTATTTTTCTTTGGTTAAGAACCAAAAGGTGTATTGATATGGAGGAAAATGAGGTACAGATTTAATGTTGCATGAGAAGGATGGCGCATCTCAATGCACCAACAATTCCGGGTGACTAGTGCTGAGTGGGGCTTTGCTGTTGGCACCCACCAACATCCCAGTGCAACAGGACAATGGCTCGCACAAATACATACCCTGGCCCTGGTGCAAAGCCACTTCGGTACTGCAGATAGCGAGGATGACACTGCCGACTTCCAAATCTACTGTGGTTTCATACATAAAGTCATATGCTTAGTCTAATGCCATGTTCTGTAAGAGAAATAAAATGTCGCAGAAACGCAGAAATTTCTTGGCTTTCCTGAATTCCAATCCAGCTTCATTCAACAACGTCATTTTCAAAAGATAAAGTCTTTTGTCAAAATGTTCTGTTGTACCAGAACTGCATACAAGGCAAATAGAGACAGTCATCAGACAGTAACAACAGCTACTGGACAGTAACAACATTTTTTATTATGAAAGTATAGATTGTTCTTATAAAGACTAATAAATTGTTAATCCTGTTTAACATACATAGAGCTGAATTACAAATGCATAATAATGAACTAGAAAATATTATGAATGTGTTGCTCCCATACCATTCCATTCTGCTTCTCCAATGGTTATGACTGGATATGAAACTGGTAGGAAGTCCTTTTTCTTTTTTTCTTTTTCCTCCAACAAAAGCCTCCGTAAAGGGTTTTAATTCCTATCAGAGCAATCTGCTGAAAAATATCTAGATTTTCCATTGCATTTTATTGACTGCAATATAAACAGCTTGGTTTAATATCAGCGTGACAGAATATGCAGCAGAACAATATGTCGTTCCAAGGAAATCCGGGAAAGAACATCAGATTGGGATTTTTCGGCTCTGAGTTTTTTGACTGAGAAAAGGGTGGAGCGGGAATTTCCTCCCTCACTGCTTTTGGGTTTTGTATTCAGGAGAGGAATTCTCAACTCCTTTAGCTGAAGCAGCAGATCTCCCAGGAAAGTTGGTTGTTTGTTAGGAAGAATCACTGCAGAATTGCTTCAGGCAGCAGCTGAGTTTGATGGATCTTTCTCTTCCACTGAACTGCCTCCAGACTGAAAAACAGTTGAAGAATACCATTCCCTGGTTTTAACAAGTTGTTCCTAAGTCTAATTTATAGCTGTAGATACCTTATAATAGATAGCTGATTTTTTTAACCAAAGTTAATAAAAATAAAATAATTCAGCTTCCCTTTCCACTCTGCAGAAATGTCATATTTTAAGATTTTGGACACTGAGCTCATATTCCTCCAAAGATCAGTGTACATCAGAGTGTACCAGTGCCTCTCACTCAAAAGGCTGTTGTAGCTACAGAGGAAATGTATGCTAATGTGCTTTAGCTACAGGAAAATGTGCAAAGCTACAAGGAGAAACTTGTTTATTGTTAGAAAGTAAAGCATGTGCTGATATCAAACTAGAGATCAGTGCAGATCAGTCCTCTTTCTAGTGAGACCAGACAGACTAGACTAGAGAAGAAAATGGCCTGAAACCAAGTTACAAAGAGCAGAAAAGGTAGAAAAAAAGGTGATTTTGTCTAATTTCTGAAAGGATTAGATTTTAATTTAGTGAGTGATGAAGTTCCTTCAATTTATTTATTTTTTTTCCGTAAGTTCCATTCCAGGATATTTTGCAGTGAACTTGTCATGACATTGAACGATTATTGCGCGCAGTGGGAAGACAGTTTTGTAGACTGAGCTGAGAACCAGCATCTGAACTTGGTTCCCCCCTTAGTCCAAGTGACAAAACCCATGTGTGTAGCCCTGGAGCACATCTGATGGACGCCATCCAGTTTGGTATCACTGAGGATCTGTTTAAACAGGATAAGATCTACGTTTTTTAGAGACACTTTCCTTTATCTGAATATGCAGTGAACATTTGATGAAGTGGTGCAGTCCTTGCTCTCCATTTTCCTTTGCCAGGTGGTGTTTCAGGAACTGTAGCATCACATGCTGGAGTTTTCTTTCTGATTGGCTTTCCAGTTTTGTTTCTGTGGGTGTGCAGTTTTGAACCTGATCCTTTTTAGCTAGAATATGAGAATAACTAGTGATATCAGCTCTCTAAGTGATCCTGCTGAGATAATGCAGCCTGGGTGGAAGACTGTGGTATTAAAAATATTAAAACCAACAATAACAAACCCCTTATAGCATTCATAATTCCCTGATTTTTAGAAAGCAGCATATGCCTGGATGCATTTATCAGGACAGCATTCATTATTCTCCAAGGGATGGCAGGCTGCAGTCTCACCCTCTCAGCTGGGCACCACTGCCCACGCTGGGGCTGAGCTCACAGCTCTGGGCTGTGCTGGCAGCCTTGCCACGATGGGCAGCAGGAGCAGGGCAGCCTTTTTGTTCTCCTAAAAGGGAGCAGGGATTTTCTTTCATGAGCCAACTCTTCTGTGCCTTCGTTCCTTTTCCAGCCTAAAATTTTACAGATACAGCTTGGGAAAAATAAATTATTAATAAATGCAAATTAAATCCTGAGTACTGTTGTTAGGGCAGAAATATATTACAGAAAGCTTTGTAATCCCCTGGAGGTTTTACCTAAAGAAAGTATATTACTGAAAGTCGTTATCAAATATAAATATCCAGGCCTGAAGGTGAGTTCTTTACTATCTAGATTTGGTTTTCCAGACTACTTACTTATTTTAGTCCACTTTATGCTGACTTTATAGACTGGCAAGTAGTTGATCGCTTATTTCCCAAATGGATTTACTGCAAACTACTTTATCCATGTTTGCTTGGAATTGTGAATTTTGCAGACATCACTTCTTGATTTGCAATCAATTTAAAGCGGGTTTGAACCTTACAAAACACAGAGCTTTTACTAAGTGTGCACTTGCTTTCTCTTCTTTTTGCCTTTCTTTCATTCTTTCTCTCTGCCCGTCCGTCTTCTGCACATTATGAGGTATCTGAGAAGCTCTCAGCCATGCACAAGTAGGAAGCTACCTGCAGTCCCCGGCATCTGTGCTGGGATTTCACATGAAGGGGCGAGTTTTGTGAATATCTCTCACTGAAATAGAGAGGTAGAGAGGTTAATATAAGAACTGAGCATTCAATTAAGAGTGTTGTGGGTTTGGTTTTTTTTCCCAAATCTGCAGTTGCCAGTACACCTTTACCCAGAAAGCATTAGGGGATCTTTAAAAGTTTCTCCAGTGATTATCTGAGTACATATTATTCTTCTCTGGGAGACCATGCTTGAAAGTTGCCAACAGCGCAGGATGTTGCATTCAATATCACGTTTCGGAAAGTAGAGAGTCTTTGTATATCTTCAGTATATAGATTTTTTTTTTTCCATTGGCAGTAGTGAATCACCAACCCTAAGATCTAGTCTGCTGTTGGGTATTTCCTAGCATGCTGTAGTTTTATTATCAAAAAACTAAAGTAAAATGGTCTGTTAACTTGATGACATTTATAAATGATTCTACTGAAAAAGAATGCAAGAAAATAAAATATGAGTTCTTCAAAACCTAATGATGGCTAAAAAAACCCCAACTCATTCCCAAAGATGCATTTACATTTTTCCACACATCTAGCTTTGTATAATGAATACACCCAATCTGGTTTATATCCACAATATGCAGAACATGCACAAAATAAATTATATTCTAATATCTGTTATGTTTTGGGAAGACATATTTTTAGTATGTGTTTTTTTTCTTTTTATCTCTCTAGCCACTATCACTAATTTTTAATATACAGGACAGGGTACTCAGGTGGTGTCAATCAGCACAACGTCCCTGACTTTGTTTCTGTCAGTTTAATCCAGCTGAGATCAAGGCTTTTACAGTAGTCTTTAAAAAGTTTCCTTTTGGTTACCTTGAAAGGTTGCACCACGTTTTATTTTTCTGAAAGTGATTGGAATGGAACATGTGTCACATAAAACTAATTATATCACCAGTCTGGGCTTTTGACCATATTGGGAAAAGATTTTAAAACTGCCTACGGGAGTTAGGAACCTGATTTCCACTTCAGATTGAAGCTAGACATTTAGTTTCATCTGACAGAACAATGGTACAATCTTATTTTGAAAATTTGCTCTTCACTCATGTCATAACTCTCATTTAAGACTTTAGCGGGAGTTTTGTGACACCCAAGTTTGAAACTGACTTCTGGCTTATATCCAACACATACTTTGTCCACATACCTTGTGTCTTTCATTATTTTTTTTTTCCCCTAAGGGAAGAGTGGAGAATCTGGTGGTTCATTTCTCTTCCTCTCCTGCTCTTTCCAGTTTTAAAGAGCCATGTGAGCTCTGGCATTGAACCCAGACAAGAAGAGGTCATCACTGTAGGAGCAAACTGCACATGGGACTGCTTTCTTTGAAGCAGATGGTAGCCATGTACTGCTGCAAACAGACAAAGCTGTCTTGCTGCATCCATGTGCAAATGTGATGATTAGGGCATTCTTCTGGCACTGGAGAGAAGAAGATATAGATTCCTCCAAGCTAAGTGATTCTGTGTTTCCCAGCTCCTGACTCCGTGCTCCATCCAGAAAGCTGCTGTGTGGAAGATAATTAGAGGCATTGCTAAAGATACTATCTTTGCTTGAAAGCAAAACACAAAAAACGACTGATCCTTCTGCTTCTTAAACAAAACAAACAAGCAAAGAGCAGTTTTAGGAGGATGCTTATTCTGCAGAGAGGATTTTGGAGTCAGGGTCCTGAAAAATGCCTGCATGCCCCACTCCCAGGTGAGGCCCTTACGTTTTGGAGAGGGAATGCACCTGTATCTATGGTCTGATTGAAAACTTCACAGTTCCCAGATCCAGACTATGGATTTGGATTTTACCCTAGCAGGAAAACACCTAAAATGTGAGGTGTTGCGCCACCTAATTGCAGACACACTGGTCATTCTTCATGTGTCTGACCTTTACTATTTCCTTGAGATGAAAAAAATGCCAAAATTTTCAGTAGTTATTTATCAAACTAATAAGGCAAAGCAGCCAGGCTAAACTGCCATGCAACAAACATAAAGAAAAGGAAAGTTTCCAGTTGGCTGAAATGACCTTTTGATTTAGGGCTAAGATAGCTGCCTGTGTCCTAAGAGTGGTAAAAATGGCATTAACCAAGAGTCCAGCCCTCAAAAGTTAAAGCAGCAGGGGAGTAATCTGCATTAGACTATCAAATAGATTATGAAGAGTCATCATTAAAATCCACACCTTCCTTTTTTTTTTTTTTTTTTCCCTTTGTCCTGGATCATAAACATTAAACCTGCATGTAAAATCACCTGCCTTATTTCTGACATCTCACATAGATTTTATTCACAAAAGCGTTATTCTATCTAACCTGACAAGGGTCCAGACTGCTTTATGCATGATAAATAAATTTGTGACATAACACAACCTGTGTTCCCAATGCCCTGTGCTATTTTTCTGAAACATATGGAATGCTGAAGGTTTTTGGACTTTTGGGTTTTTTTCCCTGAGATAGTTGTGCTCAGGTGGCTGAAGAAAATTGTAATTATCTGACATGACAAGCAGCAGCTCGTTTGAATCCTAAATGAAATGTCAGTCAAAATAAATGACAGTGTTATGGAGTGATAGTATCCTCACTATGACTAATGTTTGAACCGAATTTTCATTATGAACTATTGATGATGAATACAAGACTTTTAGGACTCAAAAGGGAACCTTTACATACCTAGTACTCAGATAAGCAGGCAAAACCCTTTGTAAGTGGTGGGGTTGCTCCTTCAGATGTTACCGGGATGAAGGAAGGGCTTAATGAAATTTTCAGGTTCTCTTTAGGTCAAAGATAACGTTTGACATGGTGTAATTCTTATTCTTCTGGATGTGATGTAATTCTTGTTCAGCAGCCACATAATGTTATAAAGGTATCTGCTGTGTTAGAACCTTGTCTGAACATTTAAGGTTGTGCAGGATTTTTGTGTTGGCTCTTCCAAAAGATATATTTGACTTAGTGAAGAACTTGCAAGTTCCAGCAGCCAAAACAAAATTGCACTGATCACAGCAATCTTTCAGTGTTAAATGTCACATCATGGATCTACAGAGCTTTTTCAAATGTTTTCAGTAACCTTTTTTTCTTCTTTTCTGACTGTACATCATTGGGTCACTTCACATCCTTTATGTAAATGTGGAACAGATCTGAAAGAAACATTGGGATTGCTTGTGCTTCATAAAAGTGTGTATGACTGAGCAGCAGAGAATCAGGACTAATTGCATTTTCCCAGCTGGCTTGGGAGCAATGTGGTACTATGTCACTCAATTATTATCTACAAACTAGGCATGTAATAAATCTTCATATAAATTTTAAAGCTGATTGTTATTGCAATCAGAAAGAAATCTTCTTCCAGCATCATAGTCATAATGTTTTCTGTTGTAGCATTAAATTGCTGGAATTTAAATTATATTGCCATTATCACTAGAAAAAGGATTCCAGCTTTAATATGTGGTAGGTTGAGGCGCTAATGGTGAGCTCTCTTGTATGGGCTGAAAGTAATTCCAGATGATGTCTTCATGATGACAGTGTTTGTCCCCTCAGAATGTCATCTGGGAGACAACTATGGCCAAAGTGATTATGTTTATCAATACACGTTCATCAAAGTCAGTGGAAATAAGGCCTAATAAGTTGCCTAATAGAAGGTCTAATAAGGTTGTTAGAGGTGTGTGGTAGAGTAAAGCACTTTAGTTCATATTTGCATCATTAATCCAGGTCCCTGTTGTTCTTTGGGAAATTCTTAGATTCTGATACACAAGGTACCTAAGCATGTGTATTACCCTAAAAAATCTTAATGGAAAATGCAGGTTTTTAGGCTGGAGGCATCCAGGAACCTCTTTGGAATTACTAGCTGCATGTGTGTTGGAGCCAAACATTTCAAATATTTTGTCCCACTTAACTGAAACAACCTGGGATTAATTGCCACATTTGGTGGTCAGAGCCAATCTCTCTTCCCACCCCCCCATAACCAAAGCAGCACTGCTGAAAGGTGTATGTAGCCTTCCATATTCCATCTAATTAGGAATGCTTCCACTTGTTTTTAATAGTATTGTCACCACTGGTAGTGGTGATGACATTTTTTGGGAGATATGCCCTTTGATTAGGTCCATTTGGACCCATTATCAAGGTTTAAGGGATTATACAACCTACTTCCCTTCTTGTTATATTCCCTTGTCACACATTACCCATCTGGCTTGGTAGAAGATGCCTCCTAACAGATTTCATAACTGTGCCAAATTTCTGTTCCCATGGAAACTGTTTTAAGAGTGCTTTAAAATTTGAGGTGTACCATTTGCCATCTAGAATGGGTCATATTTCCATTTCCTTCAGTCTTTGTATTTTCTTTCCTTTTATTAGGGGTTAGTGTTGCCACTTGTCCTGAACAAGAGGAAAGTCAGGAGTCTGGACAGCAGTCTTGTGTCTCAATTTCCACATTTTTATGTTGTGAAGAGCAACCCTTAAAGAGTTTACAGTTGATTTATTGCATCATTTAAGAGCCAGAAAGGAAATTGCACACATTAATAGAAGGTAGAAGAACAATGACTTAAAAGATATGTAGTTTTAAGTTTTTTTAAGGGAATTTTGGAAACCATTAAAAATACTGTTACCCTCCATGATTAGATAGACTTATAAAACATGAAAGGAATTGTTGTGATGGCATCTCAAAGTATCCATACATAATGCTTTCTAAGCAGGCCCATTTCACAAAAAGCTTTCCAGAGATGTTCAGCTTTGAAAGGTGTTACCTAGCAATTCCATGGAAGAAACAAATCTTTGTTTTCCATTCACAGGATCTGCTGCATTTGTTAAATATTTTCTAGAAAGAGATTAAATGTCACAGTTGCTGAGGTCTACTCAACCATTGCACTAAACCAATGCATTACTTAATAATCGCATCCTAGATTCCACTCACATAGCCACAGGCTTGTGACTAAAGAGCAGAAAAGAACAGACAAATTTCAGAGATGTCTTTCACTCATGAAGAGAGCAAAGGTTTTGAATAATTCTGTGCTTACACATTGCCATAAGATGCTATTTGTAGCATCCCATAAAAATGTCATCTGTCTTCTACTGTCTGTTGACACATTTTCTATGAATTATTTACATATATGCAGGTTTCTGAGAAGACTTTGTGAGGATTAGGAGGGCAGAGGTAACCTGTCATGACAGTATCTCTATTTGGACTTAATATTAAGAGATTTAATACGTGATATATTTCCTAACCAACAGAAAAAATGCTGCTCACTGCTAGAACAAAGGTTTGCTCAAGGTGCTTAGTGGGCAGAATACTAATTTCCAGACCATTGTTGTTTCCAGAACCTTAGTTCCTCCCATTGAATCCTTCTTTCAGAAAAGGACTTAAAGAAGGAATAGAATTAGAGCACAATTAAAATGTGCTATGGGTCTTATGTACGTGCTTAAATATTTTTCTGAACAGTGATGAAATTAGGAATCATAAGGCTTTTGCTAAATCTCCAATTGTTTGGGCCATCTGTGCAAAGTACTGCTTTTCATCAAGAATGCAACACAGGAAATCATAGGTGTATTGGCTTTGTAAAGGTTTCAAAAGCTGATTTATTCTTTCCTTTAGCTAGAACAAGACAAAACTAAGTACTTTTCTTTTTTTTTTTTTTTGCCTGTAGCATCTTTTAATAAGAACTGTTTTCCCTAAGAATCTTGGAATCCCTTCCCCTCTTTCTTGCATAGTTTCTTTTATAGTTAGATTTCTGCTCTCCTCTATTCTGGTCTTCTGCCATAAAAAGGCTAAGAAACATGCCTATTGTAAACCTCTGTTTACGGAGAGATTCTGAGACCAGCCTTGCTGTAGTTACATTTCCCCTCAAGCCAGTTGTGTTTAATTCCCTCTTCTAAAACATCAGAATTTAAACATGCCTTATCCAGGGCTTTCTTGAGAGTGTTAGCACTTAAATTATAATAAAAATGGAGTGATGTTCTATTGTTTAGCACAAGATATCAATGGAAAAGCAGAAGAGGAGGCAGTGAAGATGTAAGCTCAAAATGGAGTTTGCATACTGAAACAGTCTCTGATCTCAAACAAAAATAGGTTGTACCAGGATTTCTCAAGTCATCAAATTGGTACATCAAATGAAAGGTCAACAACTGCTATTTAATCTGTTGAGAAGTCAGGATCTGATATAAAGCTGAAGGGCAACACAATATAATTAATTATTAACCTTTAAAAAATTTGTGTAAACAGAGAAAAATAATGATTCCAACAACCCCTGAGTAAAATTAGGGATTTTCATGCCCACCACAAAATGTTAATAACATGTAAGTCTGAGCAGAATGTAAAATCAAACATTTTACAACACATTTGGGAACAGGGACCAAAATTATGTGAATTGTTTATTAGATCACTGTTACAAATCCCTTGGAAAAAAACCCACCAACTTCATGGAGCTTTAAATATGTCTAATTAACTGAATGAGACAGGAACTCTTAAATAACAGGTGCAAACAATTAAGTAATCACTCAGGCTGTTGTGAAAGATAAGATTTAAATAAGATCCAGCCTGACTGTTTGCGGTTTTATTGAGGAAAAGGACAAGAAAGAGAGGGATCCTTAGAAATGCAGTATGTGCCCTTTTTAACTAGGACAGGCAAACATATGTCAACACCACTTGTTATCTCAGTGAAGAGGTGGAGGGCAGGAGAGGACTCAAGGTCCAAGGGGAGCACCACCTGCACAGCTTGTGCTTCTGCCTCTTTTCCTGCCTTGTCATATGGAAATTCCAACCATGTCTTATATGGCTGTTAAGAGGAGGAAAGAGAAGGAAAATAAAGCACAATAAAGTCCCAAAATAACCAAAAAATAATTTCTCACTAAAAGTACAGGGAGAACAAATGTAGGAAGAAAACTGCAGTTAGTGAAACTCCGACATGAGTCGAGATTTGTTATAGAGCCTGGTATGCAGTACTAGAGGGTATCACCTCTGAGCTGCTCGTGTGGGAAGTGCCCAAGAGCACAGAGCAGCATGTAAATGGAAAAGTTAATTGATGGACTTGTTATATGGCAAAAACCAGCAGCGTATCTCTGAAAGAACTGAAAACCACCCATTCTAAATTTAAATTGCAGTTTACAGACTTTATAGTCCTTTCTGATGCCCAGCAGTATCTGCCTTAACAAAAATTAAAAGATGCACAAACATAATAGAAGTAGTTCATATGAGAATAGTTGAGAAATTCTTGGTGATATACAACTGCACAGGAAGATCACCCAAGTGTGAAAATTAAATTAAGAATAAAATCTGGGGGAAGGAGGGTTAGTTCCAGCTAAGGTTAAGCTAGAGAAAATTCTTTAGAGTAGGATGGGAGAATGTATTGTAATCGCTAAGACTTGGCTGGGTATGTTGGTGGGAGAGAGAAAAACAAAACTACAGTATATTTTTAGTAAGAAAAATATCTTCAGGAAGCTTCCTTTCAGAACTGACTGCTGTTCTTATCAATTCATGTCCTCACGTGCTTTTTTGATGTGGTAATCACTGCCCAGCACATGGTAGCATTCATATTGTACAGCAGAAGTCTCCTACCTGTGTATGAAGACACACATTCCTGGAGACCTCTGTGTTCCACTCTCAAAAAGCAAAAGCGAACATACAACCCTTACGTACAGGGTCTGTAGCAGGGTTAGTCTCTGACCTGATGCAGGTTTTGCTTGTAGGAATAAAAGGGGCTCCTATCTTATCAGTAGGATCAGTGGCAGGGATGCCACTTCAGTTGTGGGCAGTTTCTTATGACTTTTGGGCAGAAACACTTTTACTAAACAGTTCAATTTTCCTTAAAGTATTCAGTTGTTCTATCTCAGCTGTGTGCTTTATTATACAGGGCCAATCAGGATGTTGGGAATGAAAACCTCTCTCCTACCCGTGGGCACTGTACACACCAGTTCTTCTCTGTGTCTCCGCAGTGGAGCAGACATGGAATATGAGTGTGTGTGTGAACAGAAATCTCACTGTTCTTGAGCCCTCTCCCTTGACTTTTGGAAAATGAGGGCTGATTTCCACACTCTGCCCCCTCCTTTCCGTACTGATCATAACAATACTCTGCTGCAAAGGCAGCCCACCACTCTCAGAGCAGCAGTGCTGGCTGTGGCTGTGGAGTGGAAGGCAGGTTTCATAAAGGTGGAGAGCTGGGAGAACCTGGCAGGTTGTTCTGTGCCAAGAGAGTAATAGAATAAGTCACTGAAGACAACACTGCTGGACATGTTGTGTGTTTACTATCAGGGTTCACACCCCAAATCTGAAAAGACTTGCCAAGGTTTAACTTTGTAGACACTCTTATCCTGCTGTTGGCATGGACTGGCCATTTAGAGACATGTAATTCTTTGAAGGATCAGAGCCTTAATTCCCAACAGATAAAACCACTGCCAAAGGAAACAACTGAGCTGTATTCAGAGGTTGAGATTTAGGAGGTGGCATGCCAGTAAGGGAGGAAAGATAAAGGGATTCAGAGGTGCTCAAAATGGTTTCTCCTTCCATTTGAAACATGCTTCATCCTGTTTGTGTTTGGATGTATTTTACAAAAATGCAAATCTGGATTTCAATATGTACAAGATATGAATCAGAGCTCTAACCCATTTCTGGAAAATGCTGCAAATATACCAGCATATTTACCTCCCAAACTTTTTTTTTTTTTCATTTAGACACATTTCATTTAATTATCATAATTGTAGCAATTAAAGAAGAGTAGGTTTTCTCATTTAAAGTGCTGTTCTCTTTTAAGGATAGTTGTAAGGACAACTTATGAGCAAATGCTGGGAAATATTGTTATTCTATAGAAAAAGGATGCATTATCATACTGCAATTACGTAATCATGAGTGCAAGTGTATGACAAATGGTTTGGAATAAATTGTGAGTAGAAACCACTTCAAAATAAGAAATAACCACTCATAAGTAGCATATCTAATTGCTTATATACCCTATCATTCCCTATGGAATAGATGCATAGGAAAGAATTAAGTAGTTGCCCCAGCTGCTTTGAATTCAGAAAATAAAAAGGAAAACTGAAAATGAGATAGAAGATAAAGACTGAAGTGCCATGAAACTAAAAAAACATTTCCCCATAGTATATTGTTTTGGTCACTTGATTGTGGCTTAACTGCCCGCTCAGGGTGCTGATGGATTTAGCTGTGGGGGGCAATTCTAAACAAAGTTGAAGCTACTTAGTAGTGCCTATGCTAAGATTTATCTTTTTTTAATGAAATGTAAAGAAATAAAGTAATATCCTTTTGTTTGTGCCAAAGAAGGACTTTTATGCAAGATTTTTATGAAGAGATTCATAAGTTCCAAATGTGGGTTTCAATTTTTTTTTGTTTACAGAGACATTTAGTTACCAAAACTCCCAAAGCAAAGTACCCTACTTGTCACTCCTGCCTTAGGTATGAGAGTTAAGAAAGTAGGAATAGCCTCTTCTCTTATCACGCCATGTACCCAGTCAGACAGCTTTTTCCTTGGGCAAGGAGATGGCTCTCTAGAATAGGACAAAAGGATACTTTTAATGCGGAAATATTTAGAATGAACAGCTCAATTTCCAGGCATCAACTTCATACAGTGCTTGAATAGGGAGGTCTGATTGTAATGATAGGAATGGGAGAAACATCAGACTCCTGTCCAGAGCAAAATACTGATCCCAGGTGAGTACCCAGCCTGCTGAGTCTTCTCTGCCAGCTGGACCACGTCACTGATGGCCAATTCCCAACAAGTGATGCAGATACACGCCAAGATTCAGCCTTTGGCTGTTTCCCTGTGGGCCAGGCCAATTTTTCCACCTGTTCACCACATGGTAGTATTGGAACTGACAGAAGATGCTGATAGTAGTCAGCTACCCACAGATGATTGTCTTCTGTATTTTGTTAAATTCAGTTCCTAAAACCATAAGCCTTCTATAGCATTATCTGGGAACTGGGAAGTGTTTGACACTGGCTTCCTTGTCTATCACTTTTCCAAGCCAAATCACAGATATACATGAGCAACCAGAAGGAAAAAATATCTGTGCTTATTTTTTTTGTTTTGTGTTTTTGCATTTTTAATATTTGACAAAAGAATTGTGTGTACAACATTGAGACTTGTAGCTTCCTTTTGCCTATTAGAAAAAAATCTGCAAAGGAGAGAGCTGTAGAAAGTCTAAGGTGAAGCTGAATTCCCCTTGTCTTTGATCTCAGCACAATGAGTTTCAAGGACATTGAGTTCTGAGAAGTCTGGAGGTTGCATGAACATAAAATCATAATGCAAAACCAATTTGACTACTGAGTCTCACCTGGATTAATTTCAGAACCTTGTCAAATGGTAAATTTAACATGTTTTTACAGCCAGGGTTGTAAAATGGGCCCGATTTAATTGTGACTGGTTATTAGGCTGAAACTCCTGTAAGAGTGAATGGGAGGTGTCTTTATGTGGTTTCATATATTATTGTCCACATGGTGGATTTTTATTACTGATGTCAGAATACTTTAGGACATTTCATGTTTTCAAATTAGATCAATAGACAGAACATACTGGCAAAGTCTAGAAATGGTCCTTTCAAAATAAATGTTCTGATTCACATTGTTTTAACTGAAAGATAAAGTGACACTAAAGTCAGATATTGTATACTTCTATTCTTTGGTATTTTGAAGTCTGGGAACAGGCTGGAAGAAAATAAGTGAATGCAGTGGTAAGTTTTTTAGCCTTGTTTTCTTGCTGCTCAATGATGTTGATTTCAGAGGTGTCATTCAAGAGAATGTTTGTATCAAGGAGTGAGAGAGTTGTATTTGCTGTGACATCATTGCCATTGAAAGCATGTCAGTTATACAATGCCTTTTCTTAAGCCCTTAAAGAAAAAAAAATCCCTCTCTGAAATTCAACTCAGAGTTTGATTTATACATCACATAGCACAAAAAAATTAACCTTTCATTTTCTTTATTCTGCTGCAAGCTGTGTTTGATTTAATTGATTGCCTCGTTGCACTGTTCTGTGAATAGTTGGCAGCCTCTTGTTCCTGCACCTAGCTGAAGTAAAGAAGAATTTAAGCCTGCATTTGTCAGACAAGCCTACCAGTGCTTGTTTGAGCCTCTTGTGTACGACTCACATCAGCTAAAATAATCTCTCTAATGTGATGGAAATTACTTCACCTGACAAAATCTGCTTTCGGCAAGGTTACCAGAATGAAAAGTGACTGAGTGCGAAAGTATGAATAGGAGCTGAAAACATATGTCTAACCAGCTAAAGGAACTCATGATGTAAAGAAGAATGAAAAGAATGGACTGCATGAGGGGCCAGGAAGATGAAGCCAGGCAATTTCAGGTCAGCACTGTGGCGATTTTGAGAGTAGCCTCGTACCAAAGTGCTCAGCTGGAAACAATACATGCCTGATTTCAAACATTGTGCTTTCCTCCAGCACTCAGGAGTCCAGAATTCAATGGAAGCTGCAGTTCTTTCGTACAGCATGAACAGCAGAGCCAGTCAAAACCAGTGTTGCTTTGGAAAACTTTCTCTAGGTGTTATTATAAAAAAACCCAATTGTGAATGTAGGGTGGTCCACAATAAAATAATAATGATTTAAAAAAAGTAAAGATGAAGAATAAAAATGGCTTGATGCTTCAGATTTCAATGTTCAAAGTTACATGTAGTTGCCAAGTATTTCCCTATTGAGATGCAAATATTGCACCTGGGCAAATTGAGGCAACTTGTGCTTTCTCGAAGGACTGCAAAGACCAGTTTACCCCATACTGCTGGCTGGATTAGTTTCTAGAAGACCATGAATCATGGAATCAAAGAGTAGTTTAAGTTGGAAGGGACCTTTGAAGGTCCAGCTCCTTTGAAATGAGCACATAGTATTATAATTTTTCCTTTGTCCACTGCTGAACACCAGAAAGCCTAAAGTACAAGTTACTCCTGCTCACATTACATTCCATGTCTGCCTTTCAGCTGCCTCAGAATATGCAGTATTCAAAGTTCTGAGTGGCAGGAGAAAAGAGCTGGGGAAATTTTTTTCCTCTGGAATGGTTGGGAAAAGCTCTGAAGATTACTTAATTCTTTTTGTTCTGCAGTTGTACTGTCCATCAGCTGCTTGATCTTACACTGTGGAGGACAATGTGATTTTTCTTTTGCCTATGATGGAAAAGAATTAAATTCCATAAGACAAATCATGTATGCTTTTGTTCAGATATTTTATTTACAGTTACATCTGAGAAGGCAGCACGTGTGATGACAGTTTGGTAGTGTGATGCACGGGGAAATGTACAGATCAATACTTGGCTCTGCAAATCTCTTTTATTTAACCTCTTCACGTTGGGTAAGTAACTATTTCATGACCTAACAGCTCCCAGGGAGTGGGAGAATCACAGGTTGTACATATTGTTTGCTGTCTCTCCACGGCATTTTTGGAGGTAGACATAGAAACCCTCTGAAGTGACGAGAGTTCTTGTGACTTGCCCTCATGTGGCAGCAAGCCCAGCTCAGTGCAGCAACCTCCCAGCAGAGCCTGGCCTCAGTGTCAAGCCAAATGCGTACACAGCTTCCGACTGGTTCAAGGCACAGGCAAATTTCTATCTGTCTGCTGAATTTGGGGTAGACATTCCAATAATAGTAGCATGCAGTAAATAGGCAGCAACAATTCTTGAGATAGTTTTGCTGGAAGTGCCTGAATATTGAGATTGTAGAATTAGACAAAAGGATATTTGTTCATTTGATTTAGTCACCCCCCTTTTTGAGTGTGTAGCTGTGAAAAGCAAACAGGAGAATGAATTTCATCTGATGCTGTAAATGCGAAAGTGTGACTCCTCAGAAAGCTTTTACAGGAACGGCTCTATTAGTCCAGCACTGAGATCCATCTTGTCCAATATCCTCTCTGCAGCTCCAACCAGAGACACTAAAGCAAAGAAAGCCATAAATATACTGCATGTAGAGTGATTTTTCTCTGCTTTCAGTTTCTGCCAATCAGTGATTTCAGGATAGGGAAAGAGAGATGATGTTTTTGACACTTTTTACAAAGGAAACATGATGTTGACCTACTTCTTCTAATAAGGACATTGTATTTTCAGCCTGCTTGCAGTTTTGTAGGAAAGTTCAAAGGTTAAAAGTGTATAGGCAGTTGAAGTTCAGAATACTGACCTTGAATAAAGAGAAAGGAAACCTGCAGCTTTACTGATTTTTAATATAAAGTGCCATGTTTTCTGTTGCCATTGTTAAAAACAAAGCGAATAAAGCCTTGCTTCCTCCAAAAGTGCAGAGTGCATAATTCCTAGTATTTATATTTGATATCTGAAGTCTGTAAGTTCCCTTATTAATAGCTGAATTAAATGTATAGTAGGCATTTTATAACTTCTATAGCTATAGGTCACCTGTGTGCTTGGTTTCTGGGTCTTATTTTACAGGCAATTTTTGATACAGTTCAAACAAGGTCACCTGTTTTACTGTCCAGTTTTCTGTGCTTCTTTCTGTAACACTTGCATCATTTTTCCAATTAGATTCTGAGAACTGACTGATTCTCTGAGTGTGTTTGAATGTAACATAAATTGGTTACCCTTATCACACATTAGGAATTGCATAGTGTTTTGTAGATCTAGGCCAACAACTGTGCTAATACTATTTATTAATCATTCTGCAGTAGCTCCAAGGTACCTCTGTACAAGACTAGAGCTTTTTTCCTGCTACATACTGTAAAAGTTTAGTGAAAATTGCATGTATTTGCTTTTCTTAAGTTACAAACACTATTTAGCAGTTGCTTTCTTGTGGGTATGTCATGTTTTAAACTGCAAGGGAATACATTTTCAGGTAATTTAATGCTTTTTTATTGTTTCCTGCTTCTATATTTCTTTCTGTAGTGCTTTTTCATCTTAGTGCTTTTTGCTGTCTGACGCAATATACACTGTTTCATTTTAGAGATGAGACTAGTGGGACCAAAAGTACTAGTATTTTTTTTCTGAAGTAGTGCTATTATATGTTAATTTTTCTGTTTGCCTGTACAATAGATTGAGACTGGCACATTTTGTGCATTCAACCTCTGTTTTCCCTTTGATCCTGAGACTCAGTGCTGCTCAGGAGTCCTGTCCTTGTTCCTCTGTTGTTTTTTGCACTGAATGGATTTTTGTGTTGTGAAACCAGAGGCATGGAAAGATGCTCTTGAACATGTGCGACTTAGAGCATCTGTCATTCTTTTCAGTTCTGCTTCTGTCCTCCTCTTTTAGAACATAAAGACATCTAATGAGAGCACAGGATCAGTAAAAACACATATATAAAAATGCATGCTTTTGTTGGTTTTCAAGTATGAAGTACAAATGAACCTGATATTACAGCATTTTCTGAGTTTTAGCCTGGGCAATCAACAGGCTGTCAAATATTTGCACTGGATTGCAGTATCATCTGCCCTACAAGGGAATGAAAGAATACATATCTTTGTAAAGGTACTGTGAAGTAGGCGTGGCATTTCAGAGCATTATATTTATATTTCATAGTGCTACAGCAGCAAAGAGTAAAACCAGCAGATGAATATAACTATCAGTCTGATTTTCTGAACTTATAACCCTGAAAAATTAAACAATCAAAGAGAATTTTTTCGTGAGATTTCTGTATATCTATAAATAGCTCTGAAATTAATATAATTAATAGTTCAGGTCAGGGATTTAAAGCAAGAGAAACATCCAGATCAAAGTAATTCACTGCAGTCTTGATGAAACATCTGAATAGTAATGAAGAGTTCTGCATGCATAGACAACATCTGTTAAACTTGTTAAATATATCTAAATTCAGATTTTTTTTTACTGGTGTACTACTAGGAATGTGGGGTTTATGTATTTATCTTTACATTAGGAAGGATCAGTACAAAACCTTTAATATTTCTTGAGCATGCAGAAAACACCACACTATTAGAAAGATCCCTTTACAACTTTAAAAGGGACACCCCATTCTCTGTAAGGGAATAAGCTCTATATGAGGACACAAAATCATGATCTAGCAACATGAACAGGGGTCCTGCCACCCTGGGAGGGAGGGAGAAAGCCACGAGGCTTTGCTGGACATTTGCTTCCTCCCCATCTGCAGCACCCATCCCGCAAAGCAAATGCTCTTCTCTTTTAGGTAAGGAAGGAAAGGTGACTCGACCACCTTAGCTGAGACAATATAATTAGCCCAGCTAATGAACTGTCACAGTGTGACAAACTCGATATGTAATGGCCACACAAGTTGCTAAGACTTTTCCAGCAGGCTAATTCCTAAAAGAGCCTGACTTTTGGCCTATTCCTTGGACACGGCAATGAGGAAGCGCCTCCTGTCCAAGCTCTAATAATTGTCCTACTGTAACGGGCCTGTCAGCACCATTTTTACCCGGGTGAAAGCAACACCCTCTTCACAGGGACAGATTTTAAACAGCACAGCATCCTCCTTAGTGCTGTGAGCCCTCAGCTCGATGCTACACAAGGGTACAAGGGGGAGCAGTTCATGCCATGTGTCTCCAGCTGCCAATGAAGCCCAGACATGACCAATGCCAAGCGAATCCTGGGTGATGAAGGGCTTCAAGGAATGACATGCAGCCTCATTTGCTGAGGCTGAGGGGACCATGGAACATGTCTTACAGTTTTCTGAGCAAAATTTGATGCCCTAATGTTGTGCTAATATGTAGGAAAGCATCGTTGCTCGTGTCACAGGGCCTCGTGATATGCTGGATGAGAGCGATTTTGAGGAAAGGGTATCTCTGCTTGAGGACAGGTAATAAAACACATTCTTCCAGCTACAAATCATTAATCAAAATATTAAAAATTATACTAACAAAAAATGCATCAATATATTCCATTTTAATCTTTGTTTTAATCACATACTAAGCAATGGTTAGACTGTGGTTTGCTTGGAATACAGAATTCTGAATTACTTTATCTTTTCCCTATGTAGAAATAAAAAGTATGTTTTGCCAGAGGTTTGGGGTTTTTTTCTCCTCGTTTTTGGGTAACAATTTTTAAGCAAATAGAATTAATCTCAGTGCTGAGCAATATTAATGGCATATGCCGACATTTTAAAGAAGTAAAAATCAAATCTTCCTTTGAAAAAAGCACAGTGAAATCAGTGGAGATTAATTAATAAGGATTAATCTGGCCCAGTGAATCCTGATGGAATAAGTATTCAAAAAGAATATCCCAATAACTTTAATTTAAATAGATCTTGGCACAAAATTAATTTTTCATTTCCTAATAAATGCTATAGTATTTTTAGTCCTGAATTCGAGTGAACATTTAAAAAAAAATATTTTCTACCAAACAAATTTAAACTATTGGGGGGAGGGGTATCAATTGAAACATTTTTTGCATTTTAAGAACAAAATATTTACTTAATTTTGGCTTTTCAAGACTTTCATGCTTTAAAAAAAATTAAGCTGATTGGTTTTGTGTAAATAATTCAAAAGGAGAAATAAAAAAGTCAGTTTTAAGGTGCTCCATTTATATTCTAGATACAATTTCAACAGAATAGCATTAAATTTTTCATATACATTTTCTTCAAACAACAACGTTTTTGATCAGATTTTGTTTTAAGCTTCTAGAGATTTAGTGCCTGGACTTTATTGAATAAGACAATCAGATCTGAGCTATGTTTTAGGACTTTTACTTTTGTTTATAGAATCTGTCAAAAAAAAATGACGATAAATTTGTATTTTTTGAGACACAACAATAATTTCAGGAACGTTGACCTCTGAGATAACGGGCCAAGTTTTCAGCTGATGTCAACGGATGTCACTTCACAAAAGGCAAAGCCTCTGACCCAGAGTAGATTAGGGTTTGGTATCCTGGAATATCAAATATATGTCAGTGGATTTTCTGATGAAGCCTCTTTATTCCTTGAGAGTTGGTTGTAATGCATACGAATATACATCCTGTCAAAAGAATAGAATGACTGATTTGGCACAGAAGTGCTGTTACAGTAATAAATGTCACAGGCTTCATTCTCTGGGTAAAAGGAGCTGTGCAATCGATGGTTGCCACAGAAGTTCCTGGACCGTGGGCCATGGAGCCCTTGCCTGTGGTCTGGGGAGAGCTAGCTGGTCAAAGGGAGATGTCTCTCCCAGCCTCAAGCTGACTAAAGACATTAAAACATAACTAAAATAAATTACTCCCCTTTTCCTTCTAAGCAGTTGCTGCAGTTGTCACAGGCTTATTAATGCAGGCACAAAGGGAAAAAGGCAGAAATATCCACGAGCTTGTGTGTCAGCACTGCTGACTGGAGAAGCGTGAGGAATTCTCTGCTTTCAGGCCACCTTTGTTTATGCTGATGAGATTTCACTTTCTAACACTGAAATCCCAAACTGAAATTGCTGTGTATTCCTGTTAGGTAACTCAACTTACTTAATGAACTCGTTGCAGAATCAGGCTGCAAGAGGCTTCATTTATAAATGAGCATGCTTTTCCCCTGTGGAAGACTTTGTCAGCAGTTTTAAGGGTGCCTATAAACACAAAATGGGTCTTTACCTAATGAGTTATCTTCTGCATAACTTGTCCTTTATTTTCTGCATTGGTTATCTACCCTATAAAGAAGGTTTTTTTCACCCCTGGGTGAACATTTGTTACATTAATTGATAAGCTATCCAGCAGAAATATGAGATTTTTTTTATTGCCAAAGATAATGTTTACCATTTTTTTAACTTCTGAGTGCTTCACACACTTTCACTGCCCTAAGTAATCCCAAGGGTGAAGAAAAGCAAAGCACCCTTTAAGAGAAAAGGTGAGTGTTCATGGACCTCACATCACCAGTCTCCGCATCCAGACAAGCTGGGTGCTCAGGTGTAGACTTTTGAATTTCCAGTGGACCCTAAGGAAAGGTTCTCATCAGTGGAGCTCTGTTCCCAACCTCTGCAGTTTCCATACCCGGATGTGTGTATAGCCAATTGTTTCCATTATATCCATTTCCCCTACACTGAAGAACTTGACATTAGCTTCTGCATTTGCATCTTCCCTGCTGTTGTTAGCAAGGTTCTGTGAGCACTGGATGCTGTGAATCATTAGCTGACCTACTTTTTATCAGCTTTTATCTGATGCCTTCTGGCTTCTTCAGAATATGAGCTTTTCTCTATGTGGGCCTCTCTCACTCTCTCTCTGCTTAATTTTCAGAGATGTTTTCCTCCAAAATATTAGTGAGAACCAGAGGGACAACAACATCAAAGTCACAATATATTTTATCTTTGTTCTTGCAGTTGTGCTTGCCCTTAGTTTTGCCTTCATTTTGAAATGACTAATTGATAATTATAAGAGAGGTTATAAGGAAAATATCATAAGCTAAGTTACTTTGGAAATAGAAGTACTTTGTGGCTTTGAGACTGGCTTCATGGAGGGAATTACCTGTACAGACCTAGGGCTCAGATTGTGTCAACTCTGTACTCTTAAAGCTGATGGATACTTACATAGAGGCCAGTCTTTGTAAGTTGCTGATATCTGCAAAAACTTCTTCTCTGCCATAAATAATTCTATTTGTGTAGTCTGTTAATATTGTTGGTAAAGCTCCTCTGTGTGGCTGTCCAATGCATCCCATTGCAAGAGCTTGCTATCAGCATTTCTTAGCTTTTTTAAACTTGTCACTCAGTATGAAAATTGCATTGTCAGGTATCTGCCCAAGGCTGTATTTTTCCTGGGTCAACCAGAATGATTCAGCTGTTTCAGGGAATGAATTAAGTAGAAAATACATTTTCTTGTCTTTGAATATATAGATTGAGGCAGGCTAGAACCTATATCTTTAGGTAGGCACTAGAAACTTAGCTAAAGTGTTGTTCTGATGACAGAGAAGTACCTTCTCTTTTCTTCATTGGAAAAAGAAAATGTTAAATTATGAATCTAGTAGGGAAAAGAAAATCAGTACATCCTGATCTTCAAAGAGACTACATAGATCTTTTTCCAGCCCAAGGCACCAGGAGCAGAGGACACAGTTGCCCTGCTTTATGTAATGTGAAATGAGGTGTCAGTGGGAGAAAATATCAGAAAGAGACTTGGTAAAATTGAAGATAGTAAAATTACAAGCTGATGAGAGAGAGGAGTTGTAACTAGAAACTAGACATCAGAGAATCATACAGAAATTAGTTGGATGGAGAAACTAGGATGGAATAAGGTAGGAAGCTGAGAATAGGAAGAGGAAGAAAACAGAGTTTAAATGTGGATTATGATGAATTTGATCACAAACTTCAGGATAATTCACATTGAGTTATTTTGGAGCTGGATCAAGGTTCTGGCACTCAGCTATGCCTTGTGTCACACTTCACATCCCCAGTGTAGCAACTTCCATGCTCGGTTACTCCTTGGCCACCTTTCCCTGGCAGCGGCTTCTGCCAGACACAATCTCTTGTGACATCCATGCTCTGGCAGGGAGCTGAGCTGTCACAGCTGAATCCCTGCCATCCTGGAAGGCCAGACTCCCCCGTCTCCCATGCCGCTGCCCCTCCTGTGGGGAGTGGAGAGGGCACTGGCCCCGGCAGCTGCAGCATCTTCCCATCTGTGCTGCCCGGTCTCCAGAGGCACCGGCAGCCACTGCCATGTCCCAGCCCGGGCTGTTCCAGGGCAGGAGGAAGGAGAAGCCTTTTTGCCTAATTGAGCAGGGTGAGCTGCTGAGCAGCCTCATCTGCTCTGGGGAAAAGGCTTGGCTGGCAGAAGCCTCCAGCAAGCTGGATTTGATGTCCCAGGCCACCTTAGAACTAGATCTCTTTAGACTTTGTTTACTGTGCCTTGTGCAAACCTTAGAGTGAAGCCAGGATACTTCATGTCCTCGTGGGCTTTTCTCTGGCCCTCAGCGCTATCGTTGCTGAACGCTCAAGCAAAAGAAAGGCAAACTGAGGTTGTGCTGGCCACTTTGGGGACACTCATATGTGCTTGACTTTATAACCCTAATGCTCTTGCAACACCGATGTTATATCTGTGTTCTGTGCCTAGAGCTGTGTTGGGTTCACATTGATAAATCTCCATAAAAATGGGGAATTAAATTTATAGAAGTTCTCTTGTGGCCTGTTTTTATGGTACATATGCTACTTATGTGAGGACACTGTTGTCTGAACAAAAAGTTGCACAAAATATATGACTATCTTGGGAACATAATATGACTAGAAACTTACTGCAGACTGATGAATAGTTATAGTTCCCTTAGTGCAAATATTTTAAAAATGATTTTTTTTATTTTATCCATGAGCAGGATATTATGGTAAAAAATTCATCTATCTGATTCTTCAATTGTGTTAATGCAAATGTGAAGGAACCAGAGATTGGCATCTCATAACCATAATATATTTGAATTTTTTTCCCTGTGGCATGGCTAGAAATCATAGGCATACACTTAGATTTGATATGGTAAAGTTTTGTTTTATTAGTTATTTTTATTTACTTTCATTTCTGGCTAAAGATTTCAGTGTGGATCTGTTGACATTAGTGCTACTCTGGAGATCAGCATGGTTCTAAGAAACCAATCAACTATTTCAAAACTGAACCCCTCTGCAAGCTTCATCTCAAAACTATGCCTGTCTACAGAGTAGTAGTGTATCGTTAATTAAAATTTGATGATGTTTCAAACACTCTTAGTTGCCACAGAAACTTAATTCCTTCTCCATAGGACTGATTCTATTAGAGGAAGAAAGATGAAGAACTCGGGAGCAGACATGCTCCTGATAATTCAGTAATAAGATTTCTTTCTCTACTAAAAGAAATAAAAAAAGTGGGGCAGGGGAAGGGAGCCGGTGTGGCAGCTTTATAAATTATAATAACATTGGATTTGGTTGTGAGATAGCACCAATGTAGGCCAAGAGCTGCCTGGTCAGCTCACACAGGGACCGTGGCACTCGAGCTCTGCTTTCACCTTCTCTCCCCTCCAGCTACAGACATCCCTCTTTGCAGCACAGCCAGTGCTGCACTGCTCTCCAACTTGTACATGGACAAGGCAGTAGATGCCCTTTGGCTATACTCATCATGCTGGACTTATAAAATCCATATTCCTCTCAGGGGTGCATGTGTTGCCTTTCAAGACGGCCATACTGAATGTCACTGCTGTGCAAATGAAGGCACCATCTTTATAGCTCGGCTGCTGATTACAGAGCGTGACTTAATAGCACTGCAGAGCTAACTGATCAAAAGGAAATCCTGACAAGCCTCATCGTGTATTTTAAAAAAAAAAGAAAGGAAAAAAAGAAACCTTACAAGCCTCTCTTTAGCTGGTTTAGAAATGTGTACTCCAGAGGAGAGACAAGGAAACAGGAGTCTAATGCTATGCTTATTTACACTTCCAAAGGTTCATAATAAACATTGATTAGCTCTTCTGGAAGAAAAAAAGGCATAAAATGTAAAACATTCTTTCTAGAGGAATATACTTTCATATAATACCTTGAATTAATGCCAAGGTGAAAAACAGCTTCCAAATGTGCATATGATGCAGTAAGACTTATGGAAATGGCACAAGGAAAAACTTTTTGGGCTGCAAGAGAGAAAAGTCCTGCATGGCTATTATTTGTAATCTAAATTAGTTTATAAAAAGGTTTCCTTTAGTTTATTATTTTTAAAATATACTTTTATTTTGTAAGATAAGTTGTATCACTGAATCTCAGGGCATTTTGCCTGCATTAATGAAGTCTCATGACTTAAATTTGGCTTAACGTTATTGTTGTCTCTTTCAATAGGCATCCTCTTGTGCTGTGCATGGTATAGTGTAACTAATCCCTAATTTTTGGGGACCACACCAGGCACTACTGTAGTACAAATTATCATCAGCAACATTCATAACAATATTTTAAAAATCACTCTGAGGCAAATATTTGGATTACCATTTTCCAACTGAAGAAAGTGAATTACCTTTATTGCAGACATTTGTGAATCAGATGATGAAAAATGTAAAACTTACATCAATGAGTAAACTTGTATCACTTAGAAATTGATGCTGGTGGAGAGATTAGTTAGGGAATGCATTGATGTGACAGAAATTTGGGAAATCACAAAAAAGAGACACTGAAATATACTTAATCCCTAGACATGGGAAACTTCACCAGCCATATGAAGCTTTTACCAACCCAAAGTTGTGTCAGAGCAGGACTCAATTAAGAGATAAGCAAGATCTATAAGATACACATGGGAAGGAGAAAAGAAATGTCTGTTCTGAGCTACTCCTTTGAGAGACTGGACAATTGCTCTAATTCCCATAAATAATTAATACCTATTTTCTACCTGAGATCTTATACAGGTTATGTGCCTTTCCAATCTTACATGGGCTATTGTGCTGAAAGTTTTGATTAAATGTGAAATGTTAAAATCAAGTGAGTACAAAATCCAGTTATTGAATGATCTTCTCACTTTGTTGCTTGAGGCAAAGATCTACATAAATCCAGAACCTGTGTTTTGGTTAACCAAGTAAAATAAAAAATTGTTGGAAACCATTAAGAAATTTCCTTAATGTTAGTTATGTGCAACAGAATTAAGTGATTAACCTTAATACACACTTAAGAAAGATCATAAATTATGGAGTAGGAAACTCTGAGTTTAATTCTGTGTGAAAAAGACAATGAGATATTTTTAATATTTTTAATGTTTGTGAATAAAAATTGTTATTTATTAGCCAAATGTCAGATAAATATCAAAGTTACTAAAGCTCTATTTCTAAATTTGCTTTTCCTAAAAGATCAAGAGTTGAGATATATAAAACTGTGAGACTCTCTACTTCAGCTCATCTGTAGATATCATTTCTTGTATAATTTTAGGGTAGGTATCACAGACTGTCTAGAATAAAGAATCTCTAACTTTGTGGTCATTCCTAAAGATCATAAAGTGAGTGGTGATGGGGGGTATGTGGGATAAAGGCTCTGCTGTGCTGCTTTGCCTTTTCTCTTCAGTGAAGGGAAAATTGATGAGGGTCGCAGTGCCTGCCCCATATCCATGGCCTTGTGAACATGAGGCACCGAGGAGCCCAACAGCTTGAATGTACTAGTGATGCAAAGAAAATGAAACATGTCAGAGGTAAGGGCATAATTATCTTGTGGGGGAGTCATTATAAGGGAAGCTATGATTTTTGGGAAGTGGCAGCCCAGAAGAAACACCATGTTCTGCAAGGGAACAGACTTCTCTTGCTCCCAGAGATATGTGATTCTCCATCAATGCCTGTGCATCTCCCTAATACTGCACATGACCACACTCAAGCAGGTTCACAGCCTGTTCTCTTGTAAAGTTAACAGACAATAGGCAGGCATTAATTGAAATCTTCCTGCTCCTTACTGTACTTTGGCTTAGGAAAAATCCAATTGAATGTAATAGTTTTGGTGACTCCTTACAGGCTGCATCCAATCAAGGTATCTGTTATTACAAGGACAAAACATTTACTGTAAGAAAAGTTGACATTAAAAAAAAATAATAAATACCTTCACCTGAAATGTGTGAGTTACTTGTAAGACCATACAATCTCAGATGATACATCTCTGTTATGAAACTTCTTTATAGTCCAGTGTGCAGAGCACAGCACAATGGATATTTATCCTTTGTGCTTGAGACAGGCAGTCTTTAATTCTAAAAGAGTCACAGTTAATAGAACAGAGCAGTTCTATTACGCTACCTTGGGTGACTTAGCATAACATTGAACTGTTTTCCTGTATGGTTTTGTGAAATTAATAAATATTGGGCTGAGAGATGATCCCTATGGAATAGAAATAAGTATTTAAATGAGTAAGGCAAAAAGAAACCCTGAAAAAGTAAAGTAGAAATGGAAAAGTTTCTTTTCATTCATAAAAGTAACAAGTTCATCTAATATTGAACAACTGAGACGTATACAGAAGAATAACAATGCCTTCCAATTTTGGCACCTATGCTAGAAATAATATTGTAGTAAATAAACTTTAATATTACTGATAATCAATATGGCTTTGAGCAGAATGACTCAGAAAGGATCAGACCACTGATTTCCAATTAGATGTAATATGGAAAATATCATGAAAGAAGGAAGAAAATGTAATTGGGCATCCTGAGATCCTTGTTCACTTATCATACTTTTGAAATGGAATTTTTACAGAATTACTTATATTTGTCTAGTATGCATTTTGAAGTCTATTATTTCGCTTGAGAAAATAGTTCTCCTGGGTAGCTCAATTTCTTGTAATATTTGGGCACTGATTCTTGCATGAGAGGGAGCTGTGATGTTTTGAGGGTGCTTGGGGCTGCCCAAGGTTAAGAAAGATTGTAAAGTTCCGAGGGATTCAAAAGCAATGCTCAGAGTCCTGCCATGGTACAGAGGCAAGCAATGAGAACAAGCAATACATTTGATTTTGTTATATAGTGTTGCACTGGAGAACTGACTTAATTCCACATATGCTTGAGCTTGCCTTCAGAAGCTTCAAAGACAGTTGACCTTTTTTGACACCTTAATGAAGGAAAATAGCCTCTGGGTTCAGTTGGACAGGTAAGCTGGTGACATTTTAAAGGAATTCCATATTTCAAAACCTGGAGTCTTAAAAAACAAAAAAAAAAACCCAAAAAACCTCAAACAAATGAAAAACCAAAACCCAAACATAATAACAGCAACCTGTTTGCTAAAAATATGAGCTCCCAGCAAAAGACCTTTACAAAGCAGAGCACTTCTTTGTGTTTGCAGAGCAGAGTTGGACTAATGAGGTGAATAAGGTGTGCACAGTAGGGGGCCATTGTTTACAAATCGATGACCTTCCAGAAGCAATCTAAAGTTTGGATATATATTAGTAGCTTCTCACAAGTCATCCAGACAAATCTGTGACCCAGTTCTGCAGTGTCTAATTTACTGAAACCAACAGCAGTTTCTCTTTCTCAAAAGAAGACTGGAGCACAAAAGCTTTCTAATGCAACCCCAAGTGTGAATGCCTCCAGCGGGGTGGTTGTGCAATGAAATTGTATTCAAGGAATGGAAAAGGTTCTCAGATTCTGGCTGGTACCCAATGGTGCCTGTTTATCGAAGCCATGTGTATCTCATAGGAAATGTTGTGTTCATCTGTTAGTACCATCCTGCCATTAACGTAAAAAAAAAAAAAGTAGTTAAAAATAATATCTTATTGACATTTAATTTTCAAGGGAAAAAATAGAGACAGACAGTGTGTGGGTGTTTGCATGTGTGAGAGATCAATCCCTTGGATGCTTTGAAGTTCATATAATTTCTACAGAGGGTTATTCAGCCCACGGCCTGTGGCCACTGCTGGCCCATATGACAAATTTTGTTCTTTGTGACTGAAACATGGCTCAGCACACAGTGACTGAGAAAACAGGTTTTTTCCATGTACGTCCTGGGTTAACACTGTTATCTTTCAAAGTCAGAAATAAACCAAGTTTGTAATGCATAAAAATGTCTCACTGTGACAATTCTGCTGTTGTATGTGAGAGTTTGGTATAGTTGTGTGAGTCCTACAGACAGTGCTTTTTTTGCTATTCAGGAAATCCTCTTCCATTAACACACCAACCAGAGAAAAGAGAAACATGTTGTTTATACAATGGTTTTAGAATAATTTGCAAGGAACCTTCCTAAACAAAGCTTATAAACTCTCACCAACTCCTCCAAGGCAGAGTTGCTCTTTATATTTATATCCTCAGAAACGAGAACAGACTTCGACACAGTGCGCCTCTGTCATTGAAATGCTGACAAATCGGCTGGGTAATTTTGCTGACTCAGGCCCCTGGTAAAATGGTTTGCTGTCCCTATGCAAAGCACTGTGCATAAAATATTAGAGCTCAAGACTGTACTGTTTTCTAACCTACCTGTCAAAGTTGAAAAACCTCTCTAAAGTTTCTTGTCTTTCCTCTGGGTGTGAGGGTATGATACATAGATCTCCAAACAGGATACTGCTCCTTTTGCTGCTCTGGGTGTGTGTACCTGGATCACACCACTCTTCAGTTATGCTCAGCATTACAACCACCACTTTCAGCTGCCTCATTCTGGCAACCAGGAGCAGCACAGCATTACAATCTACACGTCTTTTACAGAAATTATCTTTCTCCTGTGTTCTCATTTTTCTCCTTGTATGGATTGCTGTTGTAGCATTTCCTACCCTCAATGGAATTTTCATGAGACTAAGCTGAATTTTTATCTTAGCTGTGCAAGTAATTTTACTGGGTATCCTCCTGGTTTCTATTTCTGGGCTGACAGTGCTGTAAGCTTCTTAGATAAATGCCAGAAAACTAAAACAGGTCTTGAGGCAGTGTTGGATAGGGCTGAAAGTGATGTTTCCTCTTTCATAGTACGGTATGTAGCCTATCACTGGGCAAGTTTCAGGTGTTTTGCTACAGCAAGAGTGAAAGAAAAATGAACATGGTGGAGAAGGGAGTGGTGGTGGAAAAAAGGAAATGTGAAATCAAATAACTTATAACTTGTTAATCAAAATACACTTAATCTGAACTAAAAATAACCTTATAAGGTTTTTATTGCAGCTGAAAAAATTACTGTGTTTAATAGAATATTATGCAGCCTGAGAAAAGATGCCTTTGCTTTTGGTTATGCAATACCGACTTCTGTAAAGAAAAAGAATTTTATTCATTGTAATACTCTGAATGGTTAGAAATCAATATCTAGTGATTCACTTACTTTATATCCATCTAGAACCAAGCAGATATCCAACAGCTGAATTTTTCCAACTAAAGAAAAATAGATTTGATAGTCTCCAGGAATATAAAATTGTATTGTATAAATATCTAGGGAATATAAAACAGCCTCTGAGATTGTTCACAGCGCACTCTCTTATGCGAGGTTAGTATTAAAATATCACTTTTCATAATCTATTTCAGTGAGTATTGAAAGAAAAACCCAGAACTTGAACCAACATGAATACAGGCAACTGACTCTGAATTCATCAAACTCAATAGCTTCATCTAAAACATGTACCTTTACTGAGCGTTCCTTTGAATTTAAATGTCACTGATAATTAGACCACTTCCTTATTTCAAATAAGTGGACAAGGGATCTTAAAACCTATAGTACAAGAATGAAGTTAGAATTACAGCTTTTCATGTACATTTTTCTATGTGGCTTCTCTGCTCGTTCATGGGTAGTAAATTATACACCAGCTATTGGCAGAAACAGCATTACTGCTCTCTTCTCAGCTAATCTCCTGAAGTCTTTTTATTTTCTCCTCCCACCAGGTCCTTGCTTTAAATATTATCCTACACACACAGGGCGAATTGTATGAATAACTTTACTATGATTTTTGATTCTATGTTTTAAAGGGGCACTTACGAGGTAGGATGCAGCAGCAGAAGCGTGAAACTACTATCTTTTCAAAGCTATAAACTGGCAGTATGTCTGTTGTTACGAGTTTAAGATATTGTTGACATATTGTCAGCTTAATTTCAGATACTGTTGAGTTTGATGGCAAGTACAACAGATAAACTTACTTACTATGTGTGGTGGATTTTGACTTCCAGTTAGACTGGAATGATTTAAGTTAATTTCTTTACAGACTTGAAACTAAGAACAATATAAAAAAAAATCTTTATCTGTTGATCATCCTCTATTTCCACTGCTCCTTTGGATATTTTTTAGTCAGCACCCAACAGTATGTTTAGTGTTTTTGACACATTTTCATTGTCTTTAATACATCTTGTGGAGCCTTTCACATCTATGAGCTTTGTCATCTGAAATTTGTTATGCTAACATACCTTTTTCCTGTAAATTCTTAATTTATAGAACAGATATGTTAAATCTAATCACATATTGGCTATAGTAACAGTGGTACTATGGGGAAGATGTTAAATACTGTAGGCCATACTCCTCCCTTTTGCATGCAAGCGATTTTGTTCTCCAAGTTTGCCATGTGCAATGTGGTGTGTCAGCTCTGTGTTTGTCTCTAAAATTATTACCAGGTAAATTTACTCCCTCGATGGCAGATGGTTAGTTAGCACACATGCTTTTTCATTAAAGTTAGTTACTTCTCACAAAATTTGTTTTCTCCCAGTCTCCATCTATTTTGTCTTTTAATATTAGTGTGAAGATCCTATAACATTGTTCTGTTGAAGTTATTTGTGGTGTAATGCATCTCTGCTAAGCTATTGAGAGCCAGCAGTGAGTGGAGGCAAAATGCTGTGTACGAGTGGCATCACACCCAAGTGGCAGAGGTGCCACTGCTCTGGCTGTACTTTAAACCACCTTTTGGGTATTGGGATGGAGTGATTTTTTAATTTTTTTTCTTGATTATAAACTTGGACGTTCAGGCAGGAATTGATATTGGACCTCAACACAACCTTCAGCATTTTAAACACTTCTGGGGGAAATGTATATGAGCAAGTACTTATGCATGCATAAGTATCAAATTTAATCTATGCAGGGTAGGGCTCTGCAATGAAACGTTGTTCCAATTGAAGTCAAACTGCTATTCCTTGGACAGAACCAAGTCCTTCCCTTTGATGAAACTCTTTTTAGCTGCAAGGCCTGGCATGTCCTGGATCTGTGTGGGGAGGTGGGCAACCAGCCAGCTGCAGCCTTTGAGAGTCCACTGAGACTCCAGCAGAGCAGAACTTCTGATGTAATGTAAACAGATAAAGTTAACAAAAATTTGTGTCTGATGTTTAGGCTTTAATCATTCATGATTTAATATAATCAGATATATGCTGTGTTAATTAAATCAGATTCCAGACATATGCATCCCTAAAGAGAAATGTTGATAGGACAAAGAATTTGGTATGTTTTCCAAACACTTTTTTTTTATTTTTTTGACATTTCAGCATGAAATCTAAGTGATTTTTGGTTAAAAAAAAATCCACTAACAAAACTGACAATTGGTTATAGTGAAGTAACCTCTGGTTTATACAAAATACAAGTTCTTGAAGGAGCCTTGAGTATTGACTATCCAATGTACTGATCTTAAAACAAGGTAAGCAGCATTGTTTTATTTCTAGATACCAAATGTTTTAATCAGACACCATAACTCTCTTACAATTACTTTGACTTTTACTTAACTTAAGTTTACTATCTAGAGTGCAAAGAAATTATGATTCCTCTAAGGTTAGAGCAAACAGGAGATAAAATCTGCAGGCAGGTTACTGTCCCCAAGACAATGTTGGTTGTCTCAGTAGCACTGTGTGTGTCATCTTTCTTTCATTTTCACTTGTGTTTAAAAAACAATTCTCTAATTATGCAAGAAGGAACAAATTAAAACCAAAATTAGCAGCTGCTCTGCAAGTTGCTTTAGACTGGTTGGATTTTACTACCAATTGATGGTTGTCCTGGTTTTAGCTCGGATGGAATTAATTTTCTTCTCAGTATCTGGTACAGGGCTCGCTCTCAGTCAAGGACTTTTCAGGGATATTGCACACCACAGAATAACACGCCCAGTTTATAAACTGGGAGGAGTGACTGGGGGGCCCTGGTGCTGGGTCACAGTATCTTGCATCACTTGTTTCTCTTGGGTTTTATTGTTCTCTCTTCTTTTTATTACTACTACTAGTTGTATTAGTATATTTTATTTTGTTTCCGTTAGCAAACTGTTCTCATCTCAACCCACGAGGTTAGCTCTTCTTTCCGAGTCTCCTCCCGGGGTGAGCACTCAGCGCGTTGTCCTTGGCTGCTGCCTGGGGTTAAACCATGAAAATGGTATGTTAATTAGCCGGAAAGTCACTTTATTTTATGTAATCTCGTTATCAAATTCCTCTCCCCCACAAGTACTCTTGAAATGCCAGCCATTCTGCCAAGCTGTTTCTTATGCTTATTGTACTTCTGGCGTCCTTTCTTCCATGTAGGAGGAAAAATATTGTCCTAATCATTACACTTCATAGATCGTGTGAATAATATTGGAGCAAAGCTTGCATTCAGTCAGACTTGGATTTTTATTTTTTTTTTCATTGTCTTTCTTCTCTTTTGTTACTTTCAATTTTAGGAAGGGGGCCTAGGGGATTAATTTCACCCCAGAATATTACTATGCATGTCACCCAAATAACAGAAGACAACAATACTCCTGAAAAATACCTTTATTAATGAGAACTGCTCTAGTATTCTTCCTGGTCCAGTGGTCAGAGTAGAATGTCATGCTATGTGTACAGGATCTCTCTGCATCTACAGACCTTTTAAAAAACACGAAGAAGAAATTTGCCTTTTCTCCATTGAAATTTTAATACTGAATTATTTAGCATGGCTTCTTTGGCTTCAAGTTTAGCAGAGAATAGACAATGTAAGAATTAAGAACATTTATAAATGTATTATGAGCTCGTAATCTGGATACTGGCAGGACAGAAAATTCAAAATATTCATTGTAAACCTGGTTTAATTGGATTTAACTAAATTTGCTATCAGCTTATATTTCTAATACACAAGATGAATGAAAATCAAATAAAAAATTGTAGTAATTTATTAAAATGAAAATGTGGGATCCCAGAAAAGCAGTGGGAACCTCAGCAGAAATACACCTTCTTGAAATTAATTAAATTGTTAGGGTTATGATGGAGAAACTAAATGAAGAACTTCCATTCCTTAAATCATGGTGCATAGGCTCTATTTTCTGCAAGAGTAATTAAATCTAAATCATAAATTCGAAGTGGTAGTGCAAGTTTATAGGTCTTTCTTCTTGGAGCGAGCAGAAATCAGAGGCAGTATTTTACATTTTTCTCCCTTTCTCCAAGGGGAAGATTTGTGCTATGATAAAGATTTTGAAACCTTCCAAGTGGGGTGTATGACTATATTCTTCTGACTAAAATGCAATTAGTAGAGCTAAACTTAGTTCTCTTCCCTCCAGTAGGAAAAAAAATATGTTTAGCTCTATCTGCAGTGGGAGACGCAAGCAGCTGGTGTGCAAAGACCATTGCCAAAGTAGTCAGACGTATGGCATTATTTTTTAATGTATGGTATCAAGAGCTTTGCTTTCCTGGCCTGAAATATAAGTGTTTTACTATTAAAGCCAGTCTGATAAATGGGATAGCTTTGTAGAAAATTTCAACTTTAGGATGATAACATTGAAAAAAAAAAAGCAAGCTGTCTCCTGAAGCTTGAACCTAAATTGTGAAGTATTGATTCAGGTGTCTCCAAGATTTGTCATACTGGCGCTCTCTGTGCAGTGGAAGGTGGGCTAGTCAGGGTCTCCAAGAAGGGGTCTGGCTTCTCTTGCTGACCTGTCTTGTCGTTTTGACCTGACTGATCTCCAGTGAAGATGTGGAACACAGGACAGGGGAGAGGTTGGAGGCATCTTGACTGCATTCCCATATAGCACAGACAAAAATACTTAAATGGCTTGTTTGGTTTGAGAGGGGAATTCAAAGGGGAGAAATAGGAAAGGTCAGGAGCTTAAAATAGTTCATCTGCAGTGAAAACTAACTTTTTTCTAATGCACACTTATTTGACAAAAAGCACTCACCAGTCATGAAAAAAACCTCGTAGTTAAAACCCAGATTTTCCATTAAAGTCAGTTTCAATGAAAAGTTTCTCATCAAAATATTTGCGGTGTTCCCTTTGATTTGGCTCACAGTGACACATGCAGCTGTCATTGACCAGACTTTTGGAATGGGCTTTGTTTGAAGCATTATTTTACTTAGCTACTGGCACACTCTTCCGAGAAAGGTTTTCTGGGGATTTTGCCATCCTTGTCTAAGTAAAAGTAATAATAAATAAATAACCATGTAAAATGAAATAACCAAACTGAAACCTAGAGATATCCAAACTGAAGATGTCAGAACCTTGCTTTTAAGGAGACCCTTGAAGCCTACAGAAGAGAAATATTCTCATTCTTTGAGTTCTGATATTGAAATCACATTGCCAAAGCTGCTGCTTCAAATTTGCGTGGAGAAATAGCAGTATTTCCTGCATTTTCAATGCAATAGCATTAGTTTAAATAGCAGAAAGCCTGGTTGCCTCTCACTTCTGCATATAAAGACCAGGAAGAAATTTAAGAAAACAAAATACTAATATAAATCAATATCTATTTTCCACTGCAGATTACACTGTCAAAAAACCCTTCACTGCTGCAGAACACTGCTACAAAAAAAGCCTCAAATACATTCCAAAAATCTATTTTTGTGTTGGTTGGGAAGTAATGGTCCATCTCTTATGATGGCTAAGCCACCTTTTGAAAATTAATTAAACTGTAAGCTCATTTAAAAAGTGAGCAGTTATTAAGAGTGATTGCAAATGTTCCTAGGCAGATAGTGATTTTGCTATCTCCTTACTAAACATCAGTCATATATATGATTAAGTTTGTATCCATGGAGAAAATAAAAAGAGACTATGGTTAGTGTTCAAATTCATGGCACTTTCTGAAATTTGAATGCCATTTCCTATTTTCTGAATGTTGCAGCTGAGATGCACCCTGCCTTTGGGAAGTCAGTGAAAGAGTAGCATGTGTCCACTATGCTTCCAAATTACAGTTCATTAATACACTGTTTCTCGAAAATCAACCCCAAAAAATGAGGCTACATAACACAGGAAATTTAACTCTGTCTCTTGAAACTTTGCAATGTATTGGTTTGTGCAGAAGTTTTATACTCTCAGGTAATATCAATAATCTTCAACAGAAACTGGACTTTCCTTTCTGTCCAAAAACTCACTGGGTAGACAGAGCAGGTCCTTAATGGAGGACTAAATAATACAAGAGAAGTGAGACTGATAAAAAAGCCTGTAAACTTCAAATATTTAGAGGAAAGAATATTCCAGCAGTTTCCTGGGAGGCTGCAGACTACAGGCATTTGCAGTGGGAAGGTCGGGCTGTGAGCTTGAGCACAGACACAAAGGGGGACACATCTAGAGAGATTCTTTGGTGAAAACAGGGCATTTTTATGTCCTCAACACATTGGGAGCTCTGCTTTCACAAATACTTTCTGGAAATGAGCAAATTCATAGTTTAACCTCCCAAGTGTTTCCTCATGCCTCCTCCTGCATCTCCCCCCAAAATCCACTGAATGCACCAACTTTAAGCTTTATTAAAAAAGAGTTTTGGTACATGTTCAGTGGTTTTGCGTTGTATTTCACCCTCTGTCCTTGAAATTCTGCTGCAGGCATCTCATCTAGCTCTTTTAAATGTATTCAGTGTGTGGGTTAATCTCTGTGTCTCTGAGACAATGAAACAGAATTGCACGACAATTAAATACATTCCTTCAATCATTCAATTTTGAGGAGGACCAGCAGTGCAAACAACAATAAATACTAATTTTTGTGGGGTTTGGAGTGACAAATGTCTTTAGAAGGACATTTTCTAATGCATATCTTCAGACAACATTATTGCCTGCCTTAAAACATGCATCTGGTTAATTGCTGATATTTATACACAATATCAACTTAAACGACTGCTTACCTTGATTCAATGCATTTCTGGATTCCTCAAGTTAGCTCTCTGATTCATTGTAGGCATAAAAAATTAATAGGCATCTAATTAAACATATAATTCATTGAGATTAATTGTGGGAATTAATCTCAGTAAAAGTGTACATCCTAAAGTAAGATCTTTTTCTACCGAAGATATACAGCATGAAAAATGGTACAACATATCTTCTTTTATCATAAAATCAGATAAAAGTAAAATATGGTAATTGTTGTTTGTTATAACACGACATAATAGAGAAATGAGAGAATTAAGGACAGAAAAGAACATATATTATCAACTGTTTGAATTCATGACTGGTTAACATTAGACCCTGGGATTAAAAAAATAAATCTAATATTTCCAGAAAAATCACTGCATTATATGACATGCAGAACAGAAGGTTTGTTGAAGGGCAAGAGAGTGGAAATGGAATGGAAGAAGACTGTCTTTTGAGATGTTTTGAGCGTCCTGACCTGATAGGTTTGTCATTGACACGCTCATGATGACACTGACAGTGGTTTGATTAGCCAGCAAAAGCTGATCCATTTGCCAACGGATGTATTTATGTTTCCCAGGTTTTGCTGCTTCTATTTTTGCCATTACTTTTGTTCCATTTCAATACAGGAGTTCTTTGTAGATGAAAAATGCTTTTGCAGTAACAACCCATTGGGTGACCTGCAAGGGCTTTTTAAAGTATTTTATCAAGGTCCTAAAATGATATTCTAGGTTAGCCAATGTTTAGACTTGCCCTAGGTCAGGTTGTATTGGTGTTTAGAAACCACTCACAGAAGTCCACAACAATGTTTTTCACAGCAAGGTGTAGAGATCATTTCAATCCACCCCTTATGCAGTGCTACTGAGGTGGTAATTCTGTAGTAGTGCACAGGAGTACTCCAGGAAAGGCACTGAAAAATACAACAGCTGCTTGAAATAGCAGTGGAACATTTAGAAACTCAGAGTGCAACTGCTTGTGCTGCAATTTGGATTTTTACTGTGTGTCTAATAACCTCAGCTGCTGTAGATCTTCTGTGTTTAACCCCAAATATGAAAGTAACTTATCAAATGCAGCATTTCCCTGCTTTTTATGCTGGTGGCTGTTAGAATCTCGAGGTCAAGCATTTTCAAGTTGAATTTGGTCAACATTTTTCAAATGTCAGCACTTTGAAATTATTTTATCCTCTCTTCCTTCCCTACATAATAAGTGGGAAAATGGCAGAGCTACTCAAAGGGTCATATGAGAAGCTGGACCTGGGAGCCCGATGTGTATTTAGTTTTTGACCTCCTCACTGCTTTGTATCAAGGGTTTGAGAGCTTAGATATGAGTTTTCAAAAAAAAAATAAAAATCTGCTGTCTATTCCTTATCTGTGAAAAAATGTCTTGAGTCCTGCTTAGAAATTTGCTTGGATTTGCTTGGAAAATATTGGAGATATATTGGATCATAGATCAATAGTATATAGAGATATATATTTTAGTATTGTTAACAGGATAACTAAATTCAATTTAATTTAAAAATTCTTATAGTAATTTCATCTTTTTTATTTATCTTATAAAGGAGACATTATCTCATTACAAAACAAAGGAATTTTGACAGGTGTAGCTAGAAAAAAAGTTGGGTTTAGGGAAGACATTCTGAGAAAGAATATTACAAAGTGTTTTGAAATTAAATATTGTGATCTGGTAAGGAGGAATAAGACAAAAGTTAGGAGAAATAATCAGTAAATTACAAAATTTTCAATGGCTTTTTTTCTGATTCAAAATGTTATGACTAAGTCTTTGGCTTCTTAAAGAAATGGAAGGCTGAATACAGTAGGGATGAGAAAGTTTGTATGTAATATTGCTTGGGAACTGTACAGCAAAAGGTGAAGACAACACAGAATGAAAACTTGTTTTGCTTGGAAAAAGAGCATAAATTTGAGAATGAATATTAAGTAGGAAACTGAACTGGAGATACACTAGGTACTTGGCTATAAGAGTTGCTGCTAGGTGGGGTACGGGGTCACAAAGAGGTGGAGCTGCTTGTTTAAAGTCGATTTGCAGGTTGATTCCCTGGATATTGCTGATCTGTGTCCAAAGGAGCAGGTTTATCGTATGGTTGGCGTGGCCTCTGGCCTTTGCAGTGTCAGACACCTTGTTCTGCTCTTCCTTGGGCAGACTTTCTTTTGCAAGGAAATATTGTGCACTTCAGCAGGTTCCCTGGTCCTGGGTATTCATGTGCTTGGTGTTGCAGGACAGTTACATCCTGCTTGATACCCTAACCAAAAGAGCAGCCTTACTGGTTTTTTTTTCTGGATCTATATACCATTTCTACATCAATTATATCCTTAACTGTCACATGTGGAATTAAAACAGTAGGGCACTCCTGTAAAGGAATCATTCTTTTCTAAAAGCAACATACAGCATTCCTCAAACAAGGTAATAAAGCTGTGTTGAGATGTTGTAATTCTCTTCTACAAGACATTGCTTGCTCATTCTGCAGTCATTAAAAATCAGCCACCAAATCAATGAGTCTCATTAGAAATCTGTCGTTTTGCTTAATGCTATTGATTTAATGTGTTTTAGAAATCCCTATTAACTATTAGTTAATTAAACACAGGACAGTTATATAGATTAGGTAAATCTGACTACTATCTCAGGGAGCTCAGAATAGATTAAGTGATTATCATGTAAGATGCTTTTAATTAAAAAAACACAGTTTAGATGCCTTGTACCCTCTAAAGCTTATATGATAAAGTCTTCAACCAACAGTAATACATGTGTTGGTGTATAAAAAAAATTAAATAAGTACTTGATAGGTTAAAAAGCAGTTTGTGCAGTTGTTATGGTACATGACCTCCTTAAAACTGAAAGGCAATGATGTGCTGGAGAAATTTATTTCTGTGTGACAAATGCACAATTCCTAACCCTTGCAATTGGGTTCCAATAGGTCCATAATGTGCAGGTACCACTGGTGCAGCCAGTGCACCCTTGTTCTCTTCTGAACCTTACAGCATCTCCTGTAGTGTAGTGATCCGGAATTAGGACTGTTCTTATTCCATCAGCCATTCTGAGATGAGAGAGCCTTTTTAGTAAAAAATAACAGCATTTCAGAGATTATTCAGAATAAGAATTCAAGTAATACCAAACCTGGGACAGAAGAAATTTTGTCTGAAACACAAACCTGAATTTTCAAAACAAATAACATTTTGAATATTCAGTAATGCTCCTTAAAAGCTTTCTTATACCTCCCATTTTGATCTATTCTTTTTAGAAAAAGGGACCTGAATACTCTCTTTCCATATAATCAGAGACTAAAAAGAAGCCCTTCTTGAACCACTGTCCTGTTCTTTTAATCCGTATTTGCAGAGGTTGCAAAACAGAGGAAGAAAAGTGTCAGTTCTTGTTTATTTGTGTTTCCCACATAATTGTACTGAATTGTTGATGGTTCCTTGTGAAATCCAACTGAATGAAATGCCCTGAAATAGTAGTGTTTGCTCTAAAGAGGTTTCATTTCATGTTTCTTGTTCACTAATAACTTGAAAGAAGATACTTTACTTGTATGGTAGGTTTTCTTAGCTCTAAATACCCTTTCTCTTCTTTTTGAGTGCTTTTCAAATGAAACAGACTGTGTTTCCATTGCAGAACACAGTGTACTGAGAAGCACTGTTGGAAACTAATTAATTGAATAATTTCTAAATCATTTGTTTAGGCTTAAGCTATGAAAAGATTTGGGTGCTGTAAAGCTCAGCACCAAAGCTGATATTTAAATGCATTTTTAAATTCACTTTCTAGCCAAATTAGGCTAAAAAAATTTCAGTGTCTTCCCTCATGAGCTGTTCTTAGTGACTCTCTTTTCAAGGCTTTCTTCCTTAACATCACAATTGTTTTAAGTGTAATTATACTACTCTACTATTATACTGAAATTAAAAATGCTCCTTCATTGTTGTTCCATATGCTTTTCTGAAGCATCCAATTTCTTCCACTGTAAAAAAGATCACTTGACATATATATTTTTGTGAGAACTGCAGACACAGGGGTTTATGACTTCTGTAACTTGCATTAAGTGTTGCCAACAGAGGGATAATTTTTACCGTGTGCTCTCTTCCTCCCCATCTCTGCCTACATATACATAAATACAGGCATATATGTATAGGTGTATATATATGTGCATATAGCCTATTGCAAGTTTGCAGGTTTGTGGGTTCTCTGAAATGAAAAAAGCCCATGTCTCCGAAATGATTGCTGTAATTGTGTAACATTTTCAGTGTCTGTTCTAACTGCTTTTGTGCTGCAGCCAAAACTTGTACCAGCATTTCCTGGATGAAAGAGTTTGTGCTGGATTTTAGATATCCATGTTCATCTGCCTACATCTAAGGCAGTCATCACAACTCCTCTCACAGAGGGCAGAGTAGAAATGGGCACTTCAAGGGATTTTTTATCTCATCTAAAGATGGATTACGAAAATAGTTCAGCGAAAATGTGTTTTAGAAGTGCCTTTTCTATCCATTATCTATAAAGGGAGTCTATAATTAGATCAGACATAGATGGTTACATCACAGAAGTCTAAAGTTAGGTGATATGGATTCCACGCTAAAATTTGGTGTCTGCAAAATTTAGGTCTAATTTTAAGGAGTGCAACACATTTCTAAAGAACACTTTGAAGGGGACTGGGCCACAGATATCTATATTTTTTTACTTTTTGCTGGAACTTACCAACAGTTTTGATTTCTCAGCCTGGATCTTGCCCATACAAGAAACTTATAAGTAGCCATGAAAAAATGAAAAATACTTTATTGTGCCTATTAATTTAAGAAGTTAACTAGAACACAAGATTTTAAAATAAAACAAAGATATATAGACTGTATTAAGCAAAGAAATCCGAAATTTAACATAATTTCAGTGCCTTCATGGATACAAAAGTCTACTTCTGATCATAATCTGACAAGAGAGCTAATACTTTGGTGCTGTGTAGGGTGTGGAGAACCTCTTCATGTTAATAAGAACAGCAAAGAAAAAATACACCTGATTGGCAGGACTAGAACATCATTAACATATTTGTTACAGGCTTTCAAAATTCACTCTCCCAGGTGGCTCTATTCTGAGCTTTCTATTTCTTTATGCCTCCCCCACACATAACTGAGATAATGCCCTGGTTCTACTGCCATCTCTGTGAGTCCCAGCCACCGAGGCTTCAGTCTGACTGGAGCCATGTGAAAGCACTAAAGGCAGATGTCCTAATTTGGGCTCTGCCTTACAGGAGGCTCAAGACGAGACCTGCATTGTGGGTGTTCTAGATCAATCTCTGCCAATTTGGGAGATACTTCAACAAACACATTCATAACCAGACCCTATGACTTGTTCTAGAAACTGGGCATTTTGAGGCACAGAAGTTATCTCAGGTATTTTAAAGTTTCTCAGGATTTTTTAAATGGCATCTAAGCAATGTGTAAAAAACCCAGGTGAGAGGCTTTAATCTGTTTTATTCACCACAAAATTGAAGTAGAGATTAAAGCTATATCCTATGTTTGCTCAAAGGTCTAGAGATGAACATCCTTTTGATTCTATAAGTAAAATTAATGCCCAAGAAAACCACACCATGACCTTTAGGTGTTCCCGCCCTTACTGAGCCTGTCAAGTTAGGCTTAGCAGAGAGTAAACTTGATTATGGAGAAAATTTCTTTTTTAATGTACAAACAATAATGTGTTGGTTAAGGCATTGCTTCACATAGGAGGGATGGGTGTGCTCATGACAGATCCATAATTATGAAGGTCCTAAGGAAGTTATTTCACTGGAGTTGTGCCTGACAGATTTGGGATACAAAGCACTGTGTTGCTAGGGAGTTACTGGGAGGCACTGGAGACACTTCAGTCTTGGACTTCAGTGCTTTTATAGTGACTCTGAGAAATTTTAGATATTAGTTAAGTAAAATGTAAGGTCACAGGTTATGTGTTTTACATTCCATGGGTCTTTGGGTAACACATGAAACAGGTGCCCAAATCTCTTTCTTCCAGATGAGCCCCTAAATGCAGGGTGAATAAATAATATATTTCAAGGGAAATGTGATGTTAGATTTGATATTGGGGAAAATTTTTTCACTGCAAGGATGGCCAGGCATTGGGACAGGCTGCCCAGGAAAGTGGTAGAATCACTGTCCCTGGAAGTGTTCAAAAACTCTGTAGATGTGATGCTTAGGGATGTGGTTTAGTGGTGGATTTGTCAGTATTGAAGGTTGGACTCAAGGATCTTGAGGTCTTTTTCAACCTTAATGATTCTATGATTCTATATTCTCTCACGCTGAGTTACTTAACACTGAGTTCCTCTCACCAAACCTGACATTAGGAAAACTGTTATAGGAAGGTGAAAAGTGCACCCATTGATGGAGACTGCACCCCTGCCACCCCTGTCAAGCCAGAGGTCCCATGAGTTCTGAGCACACATTAAGGCAGAACTTGGAAAATTTCAGGTTTGTTGTTTTGATTTTTTTTTTTTTTACTGGTGAAAAATCTGAGCACACCTAAGTATAAACAACTCTCCTGAAGATTACTTTTGTGGATTTCAAGTACATCAGTCTTTGTTTGCTGTGATATCTTCAGCTCCAGGACCTTTACCAACTTCTTTGCGTTGTGGAGGGCAATATCTTAAAGACTGTAAGATAGGTACTGTGGTAATGGGAACCATTTAAATACTGGCCCGTTTTTATCAGAGTGATAGAATATGTATGACATTGTTCAAAGCTACAAGCTGATTTTATGAGAGGTCTGTATTTTTAATATTTCACTTTAGGTTATGTTCTTTTATTTGCACTCAAATATACCATAAAGTTGTTGCAGGTCTTGTTCTTACATGACTATGAAATACAGCAGGGCAATTGTTCAATTTAAAATGGTGGGGTTTATTAGAAACAGATTATTCATAGGTGTGTCTCAAAACTTCACTAGAGCAAGTTACTCAATTTTCAGTTTATTTATTCATAAAGTCTGAAGTGCTTAGCAAGAAATGAAGCAAAAATGTCGAAGTACAGCACATTCTTCATTTTGATGTATCTATGGCTTATGCTTGTCAAAACATTAATCTTTTACCAATGTTTGAAATAAAGAGGCTAGTGCTCATTAAATATAAGATTTGGAGAAGTAGTTGTAGTTAATTAGGAAAACGTGGCTTGTTTATGGATGCAAGAAAGCATTTGAATGTCCTGCAATTAAAGATGCCGAGAATTTTTATCATGAAATATCTTGTTATTTCTCATGATTCAAAAGTTAAAACTTTAGCTCCAGATTCTTAAAAGTATTTGGATGTGCAATTTCCACTGATCTCAGTAGGAGCTTGTTTCCAGCTAATTAATTTCTAGGAATTTGTTTTCTCTCTACTGATATTACACATACTTAGGGACAGTACTCAAGTCCTAGCTCCTTCAGAGTAGCTTCTCTATTAGGATCGATTACTCATCAGTGACATACTATAAAGTTAGTCCAGACTGTTCTTGTGGCTTTTCATTTTTCATATGCTTTTTTTATTCATGATCTGACTTCATTTACCCAGGGAGACACCCTGCTTTAGAGGTGGTGGGATCTGATAAGCACCAGAGCAGTGTGAATCAGTGAATATTTCCTTGGCCTGCTCCACCCATGGATAAACAGCCTATGGATGATAACCCCTCACTGAAGGAGTCTGGGCTGCACACCAGGACTACATACTGAGAAGGTTCTTTATTATTTAAGAACCTGAATCCTATTTGGGTCTGGTCCTCAGCCTGAAATCTCTGGCCAATGTCCAAGTTTTATTATGTTCCAATATAAGCAAGTCTTTTGCTGGAATCCAAATATACTTCCCAGAGAATCACCAAGAGTATAATCGAATGCTCAGATCCTTCAGTTCAGTCATGATTAAACTTTGTATGTCCTAAGAAGCAACAGGCTGGATTGTTGACTTCTTTCATTGCAGTCAGCATGAGTATTGCTAGAGAAAAAGATGAGAAGGGAATGGGCTCCTAGGAGAGCTTATAAGAAGAAATGTGGAAAAAAAAATATCTAATATATATTGTCAAACTGAGAATTGTTCTGTGAAATCAAAGAAGAATCATGACGAGGCTGAGGAAAACAGGAAAGCCATGAAGTATACTCACTGGAAACCACACCATTCTTGTCATTTTGAGGGGGAAAAAATTAAACCAAGCAGACTTCCACTGTGTAAGAAGAATGCTGGTTGACACAGAAAAATGTCCTCCAGTGATTAAGTCATATGGTATTTACAAAGGAATTTAGCTGTGGTAGTCTGGTTCTGCAGTTTGTTAAAATTGGACTTATTGTAGAGGAAAAAACCTCAAGTTCAAGAACATTAGCAAAACACAGTGTCAGAATATTTTCATTTCTTTTCTTGTCCTTGGCAAAAACGGAGATGCCTGAAATTCTGGGGGGAAAAAATACAGAAAGAAAGAAAGAGTGTTGCATTGTGTTGCAGTCCATACTTACATCAGAAGCTGTGAACTGAACTAATTCAATACTTGTGCTAGTTTGGGCTGGAGTAGAGTTAATTTTCTTCACAGTGGCTGGTATGGGGCTGTGAAATTTGGATTTGTGCTGAACACAGTGTGGATAATGCAGTGGTGTTTCTGTTATTGCTGGGCAGGGCTTACACAGAGCCAAGGCCTTTCCTGCTTTCGTACTGCCAGGCTGGTGAGGAGGCTGCGAGTGCCTGGGAAGTTGGGAGGAGACACAGGTGGGACAAGTGAAGGGGGGATGTTTGGAGTGATGGCATTTGTCTTCCCAAGTCACTGTTACCTTGACTGCTCCCCTTGGGATGCTGAACTCCTGCCTGCCCATGGGAAGTGGGGAATGAATTCCTTGTTTAGCTTTGCTTGCATATGTGGCTTTTGCTTTCCCTGTTGAACCATCTTTATCTCAGCTCATGAGTTTTCTCACTTTTACCCTTCCGATTTTCTCCCCGATCCTGCTGGTGGGGGAGTGGACACGTGGCTGTGTGGTACTTGGTTGCTGGCTGGGGTTACATCAGGCAATACCCAGTTTGCCTTTTAAGTACCATGTTTGTACCTTCTGAAACAAAGGATTAGTTTGTCAGTGTGTGTAAAAATGGAAGAAATCTGGTTTCTGACCCAGGCAGAATGTGTGTCTCCAGAAGAGCTTACTGCAAGTTTTGGGGAAGAAAACACTGCAAATGCCTCTGAATATACTTTTTAATGAAAGGAAACATGAGCCAAAAATGTGTAGGGAGTCACCTTGCTAGTTAAAACAGAAAAATAAAATTACTGAAAATGTCCAATGCAGTATTAGGAAATAGATGGATATGTTCTCAGTGTTGTTAGATTTCAAAGAAAACCCTCAGTAAAGTAACATTTTGAAGGTACTAATATTAGTTTAGAACAGAATGCTGAACCCTGCAAGCAACAAAAACATGCACCTTGAATATATTCATGTCTGCAGGGCAAGCAAGCCTTTCTTCCTGGTGATTGAGAAGCAGTGTGATGAGACAGTTTGAAGAATTAGTTTTATTTTTACTTTTATAACTAGTAATGTTATTTCATTTAATGTGTTGAAAGGTCAGGACTGTGTTACCACTTTCGCTTTTTTCTTTTTAAAAAATAACAGTAATTAGTTTCATATATGCTATGACAAGTTACTGCTTTAGCATTTGGGAATTGGGTTTGTTTGAATGGTATCAAATAGAACTGTGTCTACACAGTAGAGGCAAAAAGTTTCTGCACTGTGCAGTGCACTCTGACATGAATATGTGAAAAATTAAAAAAAAATGGAGGTGCCTTTGAAAAATCATAAATATTTTTGCTGTGTCTCAAGTAGCCTGCAGAAGAACCCAGTCTTCTGTCTTTGCCCACTGTTCCAATCTTCAGGAAGGGTCCACTGGTTCATGGGCCTCCTGTTGTCTTCTCCCTTTGAGTCTGCTTAGAAATTGTGCTTCTTTCAGTGAGAGCCAGACAGATATCAGCCTTGGCTCTGAAGAGACCAGGGAACAGAGGAAGGATAGGATCTCAGTTCATCTCAGTTACCCAGAGAGCTGTTTCCTGCAGAAATTAGCACTATTATCTTCCAAGTTTAGACACTTATATGCCTCTTTATTTATGAAAGTAAATTTATACACTGTTTTATTTATATTACTTACCATTTATCACAACAGTTCTGTGATATAAGTAAAATTATCTCCTTTTTATACCTATGGAAACTGAGTCACAGAGAACAGTGCACGTTTTACATGGCCAGAACTAAAAATTGATTGCAAGTAAGAGTTAGTGACTATTCTTCTGCCCCTTAATGTATTTCTTTCAGTGTAGTTAACTTTTTAAACATTCATTTGATTTTGGATACTAAATATAATGTCAACCTTCCCGTTGATGGGATTGTTGCCTGGAGATAGAAGAGGAATAACTTGTGCAAGAAAAAGAAAATAAATTAAAGGATTTATAGTGGAATAATTGTCAACAATTCATAGACCTGAAGTTCTTAAATAAGAGCAACCTACACGACTAATTATGACTAATAGGCAGACCTTCTAATTCCACACATTTTCATTACCACTATGTCCCCTGAGTGGTCAGACTTGCTTTGACAAAGAAGAGCTCTGAGAACTGCAGTTTGTTCCCTTACCAGTGTGCTGTGTGTTATCCACAGTCCCAGCAGAATGATACGGGAATGCATCATTCCTGCTCGTCTGGACCTGCAGCTAAAACGGGTTACTGCCTTTAGTGGGCCTAATGAGTTTCATGCAGTTGCTGACCCAAAATTATTTGCAGGAGCACACCATGGAAAGGGAATGGATAAAAAGGAATAAGCAACCAACAACTTATTGTAGGAGGAACAGTCTCAAGAGCAAGCAGAGAATAAGGAAAGATGCGGATTAAATGAAAAAAAGGAAATGACCTCTCTTGAAATGCGCAGATCAGAGATGAAAACCAAGGTCATGGGCTAAGTCTACAGAGCCATTAAAATATTATAAGGAATCTTTAGAAGCTGCTGGATGAAAGTTGTGCAAAACCGAACAAGCTCATTCCACAAAGGCATCTTTATGCTATCTTAAAACTGCTGCAAGGGGCTTTCTGATCTTGCTGGTGCATGGGCACCGCTCTTGCTTTTCTCTTTCAAAGATATATCTCTCTAAAAGAGAAAGAAGTAAAAAAAAAAAAAATTTTCTAATAAAAACAGTCTCTGCAAAGCTCATCTTAAAGGTCAGAAAATGGAGCACTTACCAGGATGCACCTTTTATTGCAGCACTTTGAGAACAGCTCTTGGAACTATAGCTTAGCGTGCCAGTGTTCACTTTCTGAGTGCTTATGCCCATGTTTTTACACACTAATTCTATCTATTAGAAAGATGGTCTGTGTTAGATGTGACAAATTAGCCCTAAATTCCTAAGACAGCCATATCTCTTCTTCTTACCACGAACTTACTACTAGCACACGGATCAATAACTGCAGGGAGGACGAGAGCACGCAGAAATTCTTAGTTTGGGGACTGATCAGAGATGACCAGCACGGTTCTGTGAAGAGGCACTGCAGGAAGCTCTGGTAGAAAGACACCAGTGTGGGCACAGCAGTGAGGTTTCAGTGGGGGTTACTGGTTAGCATCAGGTGGTTACCCACAGAGAGCCTGGCCTGGCATCCTGTGTCACATGCATAAGGCATCCCAAGTGGAAATACCCAGTGGGTGCCCACTCAGCAAAGCACCCTAAGCCCGGGTGTCGGTTTATCCCCAGAAAGTCCTGTTCTTTATATCACTTTCTGAACTAGCTGAAGCAGAACCTTGCTATAGCTTTTACCTTATTTTCTTTGAATTACAAACATTTCATTTAAGAACCATTTTGGAAGTTTGCATTAAAGAGTTCTCTTTGCAAGGCTGGAAGAATATTGGCTATTCTATACCTTTCTGCCTCTCCTGCTATTTCATCCTTCCAAAGGATTTCTGTTCAGCATTGAATATTACAGATTCAGCTTAAAAATACAACACAACTACTCAGCAGCTCTTGGTTTGCCATCCATTTTTTCCCTCATTTTTCAGGGAAATAAATGTAATTTGAAGTATTTTAAATAGTTGGCAGTTAGGCTATAAAGTGACATCAAACTTTCTCAATTAACTTTGGCTTGTGAATTCATAGTGTGACCTATGAGATCTTGTTTATTTGGAAAAGCCAAAGTAAATAGAACAGTAAACAAGCAGGATGTGAAGACAGGTCCTTTTATTTCCTGTGTTGCTCTGGTGCCAGTGAGGTCTATTCCCAGACATTTGCAGTTACTGGACTCAGTGCTGCACAAACAGTTCAGACTTGCACTAACAAATTTGGACTTGATGTTTATGGCAGCAGGCAAGAGAGGGACAGAAATAAACAGGCAATACATGGAATTTGGAATAGCTATAAAGAGGAGTAGCTGCAAGGTAGATATCCCAAATGTGAAAGAAAGCATGTTAAGTGTTAGAAATAATAAATCAAAACATAAAAAAAAAAAGAGTGTGTCATCAATACCTGTTCAGTTATGTACTATCCCTTGAAGTAGTTTTTTTCATTTTTCTTTTCTTTACTTGAATTCTAGGACAAAATGGTAAATTGCTTTGATTTGCAGACTGCCAGCAGTGGGGTTTTTATCTTCCCTCGAAATACAAGCTCCACCACATGTTTGGCATCCTTCTTTTCGTGATCCTCTCATTGCCTCATGCTCTTCCAGGGCCCAAGGTAGGTGCTCCTCCAGATAAACTCTAGGCATGAGTAATAGTGGGAAGTATGTTTTGGAGACTATTTTCTTGACTTATTTTTAATATTTATACCTTTGGGTTTAAGGAATATGCAAAAGATTTCAATTTAATTTGGGGTGGTGTGTCATAGCCTTCATCTTCCTGTTCATGTTACAAAGTCTGGACAAATGCTTCAGTAAACTTGTATTTTGTTTGTTTATATTGTTTTGTTATTGTTTTGTGGGTGGTTTTGGTTTGTTTGGTTTGTATTTCTATTATGAAAAAAAGGCAGAAAAGGAAAAAAAAAAACCAAACAAACAAACCACAAATCCTCAGACTCTTGGTATGTAGATAAAGATCTTCTCCAGGCTCTAGTCCTGTGTTTGTCCTGTTTTATGGCTAGCAAGGGTAAAGGCTCATCATTATGAGAATTTAAGGAGGTTTTTCAGAAGCTAAGTGGGACTATGTAATGTGCCGAGGATCTGAAGGTCGAGGGGGGAGATGGAAAGACAAGGAAGAGTACAGAAAAGAAATGACTATAGAGTGAGCAAGCTAAAAGAAAGGTATCTGGGATGCACCAAAAATGCTGCAGAATGAATTTGGTGACACAAAAAATAAAGTTAAAAATGTCTGTAAGAAGGGCAAAGGAGAGGACTGGAATTTTCTTTCAGATGGGATGTGTTGCAGGAATGTCAGTGCCTGCATCTGCAGTTCCTGACATCTGAACTCCCTGAAGGTCTGATCACGCTCCAGTGCTGTGACTGTCGTTGATAGATTCTCTTGAAATGTTCTGATCTATATTCTTATAATTGATACACAGTCTATTCTTCAGTCCCTAAAGAGGTGTCCTGAGTTCAGCTCTGTTCTGAAAGTGCTTAAAGGTTTAGGTATATTTAGAAACACTTGTAATTGATGCATTTTAAGTACTGCCTCTTCAGCTTCATCTTGGAGAAACAGCCTGAAAACACAATATACTATAAATATTTCCTTAATAGATATAATAAAGTTGTTTGGTTTTTGGGTTTTTTTCTGTCAGAAGTTCAATGTTCCATATTTTTCATTCAGTGTCATGAAAGCTTCTGTTCTCCCATCTGGTTTTCTTTACTGTGAGTAGCTCCTACAGGCCCTTGATTCAGATGGCATTTGCAACTATGCTTTACTCGTAAGGATGTGATTGTTCCCATTTGGGGAGGAGACAAAGTAGGGAAAAGAGGATTATATACTTTAGTGTAGTGATTGGGACCCCAAGAATGGAGTCATAGCGTAGATTTCTTGCGTTGGGTTTGCTGGAATGTGTTCTGTGACTTCTGGAAGGAAGTGATTTGCATTTCATCTGCAATCTTAGGCTCTTTGTAAATAGCATCTGTACGTAGCTGGTAAAAGTCTTTGCTGAAGAGAAAATTTACTACCAGGGAAAACTGTTTCTGGATGGGTTTGGATTTTAACTCTGTGTTCAGGAAAAGGGACTGCAAATATGTTATTTGCAGCTGCAAATGTTTGTTGTGTAAAGCTTAATAATAGGAAATGAAATAAATTACACACCCTTTTTTTTTTTAAATGAGAGATCAATTTGCACTAAACCTACTTATGCAGTCAATTGCAGTAAGTTTACGTAGGTAAAAGTAGAGAGGCTAATTCAATGGAAAGTGTATAATACTGTAGTATTTGTATAAATACTTCATCTTAAGCAGTAATTATATAGCTAACAGTCTTAATTTACTCCCCTCCTTATGGTTGCTTTGACAAGAAATGAGTTCCTGTTTAGTCTTCTTGAATTGGACATAAGATGAGACTGAAAGCTGTTGAGCATCCTGTACTGTATTACAGAAAATTTAGGGCAGTGATGGGGTGATGGAATTATTGGAATGCATGTTTGCAATTCTACATGCTGTTCTTCAATGAGAAAACCATCTTGCTTTGCTCCCACTTGATGTTGCTGGGTGGTCTCAAAGATTAGCTTTTTTGGCCGAATTTTCAATTAAAAAAATTATTATTATGGCAATAATAAGTTAAAGGTAAAGTAAGTCTGTGAAAATACATTGCATGGAATATCCTATTGTGATGGTGCCCTAAGGGGAAGCAGCTTGAACTGCTGTGGGTGTGTGGGGTCATCAAAACAGGATAAGGAGCAGAACCCCTCGTTGCTTGTCTAGATCTACCAGCTCACACTGCTTTCCTTCTTTGGCATTCTCAAATCTGAGTTCATCCCTCCCTCTACAGCTATTTGCCAAAATGTGATACCACAGCATATGTACAAGAAGGCAGTTCCAGTAGTTTTCCTGTTTTCACAGAGAAATATCTGCCTGTTTTAGAAATGATGGTGCTCTGATTGTGTTGCTTTGCAACTTTCAATGTCCATATCAAGAGACACACCAGCAATTATGTTCCCCTACGCGGGCAAAATTTCCTCTGAATGTATTCCAGCCATTGCCATTACTAAGACAGAGGGAGAAAACATGCATTTCTATGAAAAGCAGAATTATATTGCATATGTAATGAAGCTTCTGTGCAGGTAATTTTAATCTGGTGCTCTCTAGAGTCTGATAGCTTGTCTTTGCAACAGGTTAATAATATTCAGAATTGGATATAAATTTTATTTATAAGGGACTATAATTCACATTGCATGATTACTAGTTGAAAAAATATTCTCTTTTCCAAATAGTGAAAAAATCTTATTAACAAGCATGGATTTTTTGTTAATAGATTACTGTATACTGACACACGCAGGCATTTTTGTTACCTGGCTTTTTTAAAAAAAAAAAACAAACAAAAAAACACCAGGATTTTAAATTAGTGTCTTCTAGAGTAGAAAATGAAATCAAGTTATTCAGCAATTGTACATTCTAGCCATCAGCTAGATGGCTGTAAATCACAGTGAACTGAGCTCTGCAGCTTTCTCCATTAATAGGTCCATGAATTGTTGTTTAGGTTTTGATACAATTTTAGCCATCACATTCCAGCTGGAATAATGTGAGAACTAGAAGAATGAAACACACAAAACTGGTCAAAATACTTCTGATAAAACCCTTAGTGCAAGCACACAAATTAGACTTTGCTACCTTAATGCTTGACAAACTCACTTTGACAGCAGCAACAAAAAAAAATGCAAACAAACAAAAATGCAGTCAGTGTTCTGGTTCAACATTCCAGACCAGAGCAGTTTTTCTGCTTTAACTGGAAAACCAAACTGTTTTTAATTTGGAAACATGACATTAAATGTGTCAATTGAAAGAAAACTGAAGGTATTTGTACTTACCTGGACACATTTTCAATCTTTTTATTCTATAGGGGTTTTTAAGATCAGTTGTTGAAAGCTCTTCTAAAAAAAAGAGTTCATTCCCTTCCAGCTGATGCTGCTCATTCAAGTAGGTTGCACTGGCTTTTGGAAAGTTCTGTTTGAGATGGGCCTCTTGTATGGCTGGCTTTCATGTCTTGTTGCTTTGCTTTTCGAGCAGGAGCACTTAAATATCCTTACTTAAGTGTTACGCTGGTTGACTTTTAGCCCCTTGAATGCGGGGGAGGGGGGGGAGCCAGGACCAGCTCAGCTCTGCCCACACAGTGCAGGGCAGAGCTGACCTTTAGGGAGAGCTGATTTTGTGCCCAAAGAACCAGGTCTTTTGTCCCTGTCTGGCAGCAGTTCATTGGGCTGTACCACCACTGCTCACAGCTACATGAGACAAATGTTCCGATTCTGTGCATTTGGAGACAAAGCTGAACCTGAATTTTATAGCCAAAGATATTGCAGAAAGTGGTAAAAGGTGTTACCCTTCTAGTGATGTGTTTATGGACCTGTGTCTACGCAGGGCTTCTTTTTTAACAGAACATTTACAGCTCTGGGTCTAAATGAAGAAACAGGCAATGATCTTGTTTTGATCCCAGAAGGTGTCAGAATAAAGAACTTTGTGGTTCAGCATCCTGTCTCTGGCAAAAGCTTTCAGGACACGCCTTGGGAAGAGTGTCAGAACAGAACCAGCATATGTTGTTTCCTAATAGTTCTCATTTGCAGCAATTTTGTGTTAACAAAATTCCTGAGCCTGGTGTGATATCTGTTTATTCATCATCCACCGGTGAACTGCCTACAAAGAAGAGGAACAGCTGCTATTTGTTGTGTACTTCAGTATTTGCTGGCTTTGCTTATATCCTATGGCTCTGGGGGAAGGAGTGAATGATCAATCCCACTTCCCCTTCTTCCATGTTCATTGTGGATTTAAGAGACTTCTGTCACATACCCTCCAGTCATCCCTTTGCAGAGTTTGTCATTGTGTAGCTGCAGTTACATCAGAAAATCTGTGGTGAATATGCGGTAGATAAACACAGTGCATTTACAATCATGGAATAAAATCAAATTACAGTCATTCTGAAAAAGGGCACTGTGCACTGGGATGACAGTTACTTGTCCTCAAGAATGAAACATGCTAGTTCTAGATGTAAAATTGTTCAAATATGCATTAAAATACAGATGTGGCAGCTTAATGGTACTCAGTATTCTGCTAAATGTGGGCATTTTATCCAAATATAGTCATATTAAACTGTGTCAGTTAGGAAAGCAGTTGGAATTGCTTATATTCGTAGGGAAAAAAATATAAAGAAATCTGTGTTTGTTTAAATTGTTTCTAGGATCTGCTTTGTGCCATCTTTGCTACACAGTGCAGTAAAATGGTATCTGCTCTGTTGTTGCTATATTGAAATAACTTCTTCATTTCTTAGGTCTGTTCATCATGTTTGATGGCTTTTCTCAAAGCTTCTCTCTCGTGCTCTTTTTATTATGAAAGAATCTCAATTTTCATTAAAACAAACCCAAAACCCTACATCCTTCTTGATGGCAGAGGGAAGCTGTAAGTATGCACAGTGTGCTTCAAAAGGTTTAAAAAGAAAAGACTAATGAAAAGTCCAATTAAAGCAAATATCATGACTTTATGAGTTCTGGTCTAACAATTTTTTCAGCTGTTGGCAATTATTCAGTTAGAAGTCCTATATAAACTTAAGTTACTGCCTTGAATACCAGCATATAAGGATCTTGCAATTTCACAGCTGGAAACTTGAGTAGACTCTAAATGAAACACTTTACAATTAAATCATCCTTCAAGCATCCTTCTTCAGCTTGCAGCCTCTTAGATCTTCACTGTGAGGCAAAATCCTGCATTCTTTTTGAAAGAGAAATAAAGATGGGGGAGGAGAGAAAAATTAAGATTCAGCTGTGAAAAGGAATTCAGATAAGTAAATGGGTGGCCTCTTTCTTTTTCCTAATCTTAGTACAAATGCTGTTTAATAAGATACCAACAACATTCAATTAGCACTGATTTATGCAAGATGCTACAAACATATTTATGTGAGGTCACACTCATTTAAAATATTAGAGGTGTAATTACAGACAGGTGCTACGAAACGCAAGTGGTACAATACATTTATCTCACATACATTTAAAAAAACATCAAGAAAATGTCCCCATCTGTTGTATGAACAGACTAATTTTACTTTACACCAGCCTTCCTATTAGAACAATCACTTTAGATAAGAAAGGGGCACGTTCGTATCCGCTGCTGTCCTTGATTTGCAGCACGCTCTGCAGTCTTTGAGAAACAGTAAATGAGTTACAAGTAAACACTGCTCCGCTCTTTGGGGGATTTGCACTTGAACTATTTAGTTGTTTCATGGATTTTCAGTGAGGTTGATTGATCCAGCAGCAGAAACTGAATAGGAACACCAGGACCCAGCAGGTTTGAAATTTGTGGCATTTAATGTGTAGCTGATTTGATAAGAAAACCGGATAGGAATTCCAGTCTCGAGAAATAATGTAATTTATTGAAGCATAGAATCAAGTACTGGGTTCTATGAATCTTTTAATCCATTTACTCCATATTGATGTAACCTTAGTAACTTAAATGCAGTGGCATTTGCATTTTATACACAAATACGGTAAAGAACAATTCTCACGTATCTCTTGCAGCACTAACAAAATCTATTCTGAGACTTCTCCATGAGACCAGTTGTGGCAACAATTCAAATTTCAGAAACATTTAAGGCTTCGCAGAGCTTTAGTGGAGACCAATTAAAGATGTCCATATTGAATCCACAATGGAACTTTATTCTGATCTCTGTGATTAATACACTGCTGTGTTAAGTCTGAGAAAAATACCTTTGATATTGACCAATTTAACACATTGCTTCCTCTGCAGTTAATCATTATGGCAAGTTTTCCTCTAATTATATTTCAAAACAAAATTAAAAAGAAAGGAAGAAGTAGCAAAAAGAGGACAGCTGCTACATGTACAGTACACTGTTTGCTGGCACAGGATGACTGGAAGGGGAGGGAGGGAGTCCATTTACCATCACACATTTGATTAAGGAACAAGCAGGATCAAGCTTCCTGGGTTATGAACTGCCCGCTACATGTATTTGGTTTTGTCCATGGCCAGCCTCGTCTCCATGTTGCCAACAGTAGCTTATTCTTGCTGTTAATGCTTTTAGAAGTTCGGGAGCTGTTCACACACACAAATTCTGCTGTGCAATAGGCATACCTACTTGCCAGAGGATGCAGCAGTTTCTGAATACATGGACTTCCATAGTTCACAAACAAAACTCTTAAAAGACAACCTGTGTTCCGATATGTCCTTATCAAGGTATGCACTATACAAGCAAATGAAACAGCGGCCTCTTCTATCTACTGCATAAAAAAACCTTCCTCCTTCTCTCTGCTAAAATTCTTGTACATGGGCTGAATCAATTATTTATAAGGAAGGAGACTATAACCTTTTTCTTTTGGCCTCTGTGTCTCCAGAGTATTAGATCTACTCACAGAAAGTCACCTCACTTCCTGAATTCCTCTTTTTGGAAATCAAAGGTCAGGAAAAACCTGCACACTCTATCCATCGTGAAGCACATTCCATACTTGCTCCTTTTCTATGTATTTTTTCCTCTTCTAATTTTATCCTTTTTTGTCTTGTATTCAAGGGACTCTGAACTCCAACAAGAGGTCCTCATGTGCCTTGTTAAGAATGGATCATGTCCACGTATGAAAATATTAGCAAACAGTCTTATCAGTTGCACTGCAGTAGGTAATTAAATGGATATTATTCTGCCTGGGGACCTGTATTACTTCTGAGTAGGAATTTAAGCCAAATGGCTTAAATCCCACTTGACAGTAATTTAACAACATGGAATAAAAAAACTCCTCTCCTTAAACACAGACTTGTTTGGGGGAGAGTGCAAAAAAGGGTGAAAAAACCCATGAAGAATGTTAAGGCTTCCTGGAATTTTGTCCACATAGTCTGACTTCCCAAACTTAAAAATTGCTTGTGGAATTCCCTTGGGAAAGTTTCTTCACACAAAGATGGAATTCTAAATTACAAGAGAGATTCACTACGTGTTAGCTCTGACTGTAAGAAGAGACAGCTTTGGCCTCCTACACTGGCCAAAACTAGAAACCTAAAAAATCTTGGCAAGCTTCGTAAGTGACAGGTCTTGAACCAACACAGGCATAGGGAGGGTCAGAAACACTTTTAGGGGGGGATGATAGATCTGTAAACAGCACTGTAAAGACCAAATTATTATACTCGATGTATATGGAGTGTGTAGCAATGTTAAGTTTTCACAGTGCATGTCATGTTGAGTGGGGAGCCCCTTCTCTAAACCTGTTTGAGGTCAGAACAACATATAAAGATAAAAAGGAGACACTAATTCATGTAATAGAATTCTTCAGCTGAGATACATACAAAATGATCTCAATTGCACATCTCTGCTAGGACACACTGAATAGTGATCCTTCACCTTCATTTTCTTCTGTAAGGGCGAGGAGGAAAACCTAAGATGGATATTTTCAGCTGTTGGTGGAACTTTGGGAATACATGAAGATTATATTGAGGTACAGGGAAAAGGCAACACAAAATTAATGTCATAATAAATATAAACCTGTTCACTACTTTCCAGCACTTGAAATGTAGTTTTACTTTTACTTTTGTGCTAGACAGCACAAAATGGTTTCTTGGCAATGCTCTTACGATGAACCTCTGCACAGAGTGGCTGCACGGTACACACACACAGCAGGTCTAGTGAAGTGGATTCATTGTTGAATGCAAGTCTGGTTGGGCAAACATGCGTTTTCTCCCTAATTTTATAAATGGAAGCACAGAAGCCTTCAGTCTCCCACTACAGAAAGCAGCCTAAAGGTCCCATAAGTTTCAGAAGTCAGTTGTTAGTAAAATATAATAGAAAGGAAATTGCCCAGCAGTAGTGGGCTGATGAGGTGTGTTCTTCACAGAACCTTCTGTTCTAGTGGGAGGATGGAGGGATGGCTATTCTTGCTGTATCTGCATCACTTGTACAAAACAAGTTCATGAATAAATGTCATTGTTGGTAGATTTATAAATCATCCCTTAAAATTTAATCACCTGCTCTTTGCATTAAATATACTTTTTCACTGACCAGTTGCACTGAAGTGGCTTCAGACAATTTAGTGTTCCCCCTTTAAATGTCCTGTTAGAAAGTTAGGAATGATAACACCCAAAATTATGAACCTATCGGCTTGGGGAAAATGTCTTGTATTTTGTTTGTGCTGATAGAGCAAGAAAGGAAAAGAAAAACGATTATAAGCCATCTGCTTCTTTATCAACTTTCTCTGCATATTCTGCACAGATATCTGTACTTGAGCATGTTTATTCCAGTCTGGCAAATCACAGACACCCCGTTTATATTAGTTTCTGTAAATAGCAGACACAGATGTCTGAAGCAGAAAGTAGAATATGAATTTGTAATTATTTTAAGTCTCCAGTAGTCATCACTGTGAAGCACCCTGTCCAGTTGAACAGATAAAGTAAGGAAGAAATATTTTTAATTCATTGTCTTTTTTTTTATTTCCCTTCCTCCAGCTGTGATATTTGATACCCAGCTGCTATGCACACAGCTTCTTCCCTTGTCAATGATCTGTGGTTTATGTCTACAATTTCAAAGGAAAAGTGTGAAAAAATTGTGTGATTGTTATTCGAAGAAGCATAGTTTGAAATAAATATTACACTTTTCACAGCGCTGAGGGAAGCTTTTGTTCAGAGTCCCCAAATATCTCTTTGTAAGTAATCCCAATTTGATCTTTTTCTGTCTGGAGTGCAAAATGGGAGATGAGGTCAATCACCCCCTCGGTAAAGCCTTGCTGGGTTAGTTCAGCATCACCAGTTTCAAGTGTAAATAAGCAGTACTTTAGGTACTTCACAAACATACAATGTAATGGGGAAAGGCCAAAATAGGTAGATTTTATTCTCATATTTTTATTAAATAGAAACCTGGCTTATTTTCAATTCTAGTAGAACAATTCTTGACTTCAGTGGATCTTGTCAAGCACTGATGTGTTTATATAAAAGCACATCCAGCAAAAAGGAGTATTGCAGATCTAAAAGATAATGGACAAGAAGGGGGTGGGGGAAGAGGGGGAAACCTATGTTGGATGGGCATTTTGGGTCCGTATCTATATATGGAAATTTATCTCATATTCCTTGTCAGTTATGGTGCTTATCTTGTAGCCATCTCCTATTTTCTGTTGGAAGAGGGCATCCAAAATAAGAAAGGATGATTCAGGAAGGGAAGGGTATAAGAAGGTCTACTGAATCAAAGTGGCAAAGTAGCAGAGGTAAAAATAAACCAGCTAGGGCTAAAATTAATACATGAATAGTTGTTCTTCTAATCTTTTGAAGGCTGTCACTGATTGGGAGTCTGTATTATACCCTAGGATTAAATATCTATTTGATTCACCTTCCTTTGCCTACTGTCATGCTAGAGGTTTCAGTCATTGGACAGCTCGTTTTCTTTTCAATATAAAATTAAGATGGGAGTTATGACCTTTTCATTTAAACTTCATATTTAATTTGGTGGCTTATTGTGAGCTGGCAAAAGCACAGAGATAATTTTCTAACATCTTGATCACACTTGGGGACTTTCTTTCATAGCAAAATACCTCCAAATCTCTCTGAGACTTAAAGTAGAAGAATATTTCTTCAAAACCTTTAATATGGCTCTTGGATGTTTACTCTTTTGTCAGCTGAACAATACTTCCATTTGTATTCTAAAAATAACCTTCAGGGAACAAAACTGCATAGTATTCCTTAATTCAGCAATCCATCATTGTTTGTTGCTTATCTGACCTGCATTATTTTACCTGCATGTTCTTCAGCATGGTCAGTGTGTGAGCATCTTTATCTATGGCAATTCATGCTGACATTTATGTTTTCAGTTGTAATTTTTTTAGTACATCTTTAAAGAGTTTCAGATGAGACTTTGAACTCAAATAAAATGAAAACATTTCTTCAGCATACATTTGCTTATAAATTTAGAAATTAATATACAGAAAATGAAACAGTCACATTAAAGCTTGTCAACCAACAGCCTGTATCAATTAAAATATTAAAATGAACAAATAATTAGCCATTTGCCAAGCTCACTAAATGTGTTAATTTTTTTTCCTCACCTGGTTTTGTTGCTTTGGCAACATATGCTCACCAGCTGAAAACTAGAGAGAAAAAATAAAAAACAGAAAAAAACCCCTTCCCTTTAACCCTTCCACAGTTATCATGAAGTCTTTCCCAGTGCAACCCTGGCCATGTCAATTTATAGCAAAGTGTACAATGAAAGTGCCACAACAAGCAGGGTAAATCTCCACCACGTGATGCTGCCAAGCACTTTGCATAAAAGATTTTTGGCAGGTGCCATAATGCTCAGCACCCTGGAAAGTGGTGAGGCACTAGAAGAGGTTTCTCAGAGAAGCTGTGGATGTCCCTTTGCTGGGAGTGTTCAAGGGCAAGTTGGACAGGGCTTTAATCAACCTGGTCTACAGGAAGGTGTCTGTGCTCAGGGCAGGGGGGTTTGAACGAGGTGGTCTTTAAGGTCCCTTCCAACCCAAACTATTCTATGATTCTATGATTTCATGCTCAAGAAAGAAGGCTAGATTAAATCTCTGTGCTTCCCCCAAGGAGCACTACTCCATACATGCAAATTATCACTGGCATCATCAATCAAACTGGATTTAAAGGAGTAAAGGCATAAAGCCAGGCTTGCTAGAGGCAAGTCTGGGGGTGGCACAGCAATCTTTGAGGGACGGTGTGCTAGCAAGGTCCTCGTGTCTGCTATCTCAGTGAAGGTAGGGGATGAAGATCCACGTGGCAGCAAAGATCCAAGGGTTACTAAGCTGTTAGAAGCCACAGATGCACCTGGGAAAGGTCACATAGGAATTAGGGTTTCTCCCTACCCCAGAAGGAAGTGGGATTGATAGCCCAACCAAGCATGGGCAACAAACAGGAGGAGCTGGAAGTTGTTGTGCAGCAGGAAAACACAGTTGCCATCGTGGAAACACGGTGAGATGTTCCACACAACTGGAGTGCTGCAATGGATGGTGAAAAAGGGTGCTGGTCTGCAGAAGCTGAACATGAGCCAGCACATGTCCAGGTGGCCAGGAAGGTCAAGGGCATCCTGACCTGTACCTGCAACAGTGTGGCCAGCAGGACCAGGGCAGTGACTGTGCCCCTGTGCTGGGCACTTGGGGGGCCACACCTCAATTCCTGTGTTTAGTTTTGGGCCACACCACAAAACTCAGCCCACCTCCTCTGCAGCATCAGTCATTGCATTAGAGACCATGCAGAAAGGTACCTATGTTGTAGTAGTGTTCTTGGCAAAAAACTCTGTCTATAACTAATAGAAATAGAGAAAACATACTGCAGGCAAAAAAAATACAGACTTTAGGCAGTTGTGATCATACAAATAGAGAGTCACTTCTTATCTGTCTGTATTGTGGGCTCCTGCAATGATATGTGGCATTATGGGGACAGGTAGTGAAGGGTTTTAGTGCTCCTCCAGAGTGATCAATGAAGTAGAATGGAAAAAAATCTTCTTTGAGACACTCAAAATCTTTTCTAGGTTCTGTATCTTCAGTAGAGTTAAGTCCGGATTCTTACTGGGGGAAAAGGGCAGATCCTAGAAATAACACAATCATTCAGTGTGTGTGGAAATCCCCATAATGCCAATGCTGGCAGAAATGTTTCCACTTCTTGTGACCTATTTTTCACTTCAACACTGTGACTAATATAGCTTTGGGCCTGGAAATGCTTGCATACCTTATGGGTAGAAAGATGTACAGTGATTTCACTGATTTCCTTGGAACTATTCTTAGGAGTTAAGTTATTCATGCAATTTATTGTAAGCTTACAGTTTGGGGGGTCTAATTTCACACTGTAATGAATAACTAACTGATTATTTCATCTTCTTCTTCCCTAATTTTTTTTATAGAGTTGTGATATTGTGTCAGGTATGAGCTGTTTACATCACGCTTGTATGCTAATGAAGACTTGATGTTTGCTATTTATATACAATAGTTCCCTTTAGAATATTTAATATATAGCAGAATATTCCTATTAAGGTATGTAGATGTTACTTATGTTCTTCAATAGGAATTCCCATGCATCAGCAGTTTTATAGGTCACTGAAAATAAGGATCAAGAGAAAACTTAGTCTACCACACCTACACTCATCTCTCTATGTGAAAATAAGCACTTTTAAGCTGTATGTAACATTGTTCCCCATCCTAAACCTATTATGTGATGTTAAAGCCCAGACCATCACTCTGGAACTCATGTTAAAACATTGAAACATCAGTCTGAAAAACTCCCACTTCCAGTCATTAACTATATAAGCTTACAGAATGTAATGAGAATTTAGTATGATCTTTAAATTCAGCAAGCAGGTAAGAAAAAGCCTTTTTAAATTTTTTTTCCCGTTGTTGGGTTCTCCACAGATCCAGGTCTCCAAGGCTCTCACAGAATAGCCCAGGTCCTCTGCCCAAAGTTCTTTTTGCCAGTATGAGAAATGAAGAGATTTTTCAGCATGTAGACAGAGACTTAGAAATACAGAGCTTTTCTTCCAATGCTTTATTAAATGTAAAGAGGGTGTCGAAAGATTTTCTAGGAAAAGTTATTGATCAAGAAATGAAATAGCTAATTGTGCTTTGGAGGCACATTGGAAAATAAGTAAAGCTTATTGTTTGTTACCTTCTTACAGTACCTTTTCTTTTAAAGTCTTCTGCTCTAAGAAGTCTGGTCTAGTAGATTTTAATTGGTTTGCTGCACTGCTTTGATCTGGGATGCAATTTAATTTTTTGACCCGCTGAGGCTTTTGTGTTTTCTCACTTCTTGTTTGCTGAAGGCTTGATTTAAATGTATGTTCTAGGGAAGGCACCTTAACCCCAGAGCCTTTTGCATTTAACAAGACTCAAAGCACAGCAAACTGACATATGTCCCTCTTTCAAAGTTCTCCATGTAGCTGGTTGAGATTGTGGCCATCTGTCATTTAATACCCGCCAAGCGCCAGCTGCAGCTGTGGCACTGGTTCAGCAGCCTTCAGAGCAGTACCTGCTGTGGGCAGCCCCGTCTGAGCTCGGGCTTGGGATTGGCTCTCATGAAACACTGGAGGGATGAAATACAGAATCTCTCAGAAAGCCCTTTTTTTGTCTGCACCATCACTAGAGAGACACATGGAAGGCCCACATTCCAGAGAGTCAAAATCTCATTAAAATATCCTGGCTTTGAACCTGTGAAGCTCTGCCTTGGCCATTCATATGCATGCTTGGAGTGTCAGGGCCAGTTAGAAGCTGCAGATAAATTGTTTTGCTCCTTTCTCAGTCTGCAGCCACAGCTCAGTTGTCATCACAAACTTTACATCATCTAATAATAAAAAAGAGATTGCTTCAACTTGCAAAATAGGTTGTAAAGAGTTTTATCACACAGTATCACAAGGTACGAAGCTGATGTGATAAGCTTTAGATGGTTTTCTCACTCAAAACAAATGTCTGTGTATCCCAGAGAGCTCTCTCAGCTGGAACCAGTAGTAATTTTTGACAGCTATTTTTCTTTTAACAAATATCCATTTCCCCATCAGGCCTTAGGTAAAAGCACACTCGGAGTGGCAAAGGCAACTCACAAAATCTAATCTGGACAGGTGATTTGGCTGAGCTGATCTGAGTTACCTTTTAAGTTGGACTTCTCTGTGTGACCTTTCTCTTAAATATGGTGGCCTCAAAAGTCTTTGTAAATGCCCTATACTTGTGGAAGACTCTTAGAGTGGCCAGCAACCCCAAAAAAGCAGTTTGGGATGTGAAAATGTGCCATTCCTGTGTCATTCTCCACTTTCAGACATTATTTTCCAGCCTGTGGGCTAAATGGGAATGTCTTCCCCATCTCTTGACTTTTCACAGAAATCTTCTTAGAGTTCTGCTTTTATTCTGAGTCAGAGTGGGATGAAATAATGAAATATTACTTTTGGAGAAAAATTATTCATCATTTAGTCTAGTTTTAGCCATATTTAATGTTATTTAGTATCCTTTGCACAAATGTGTACAAATTACATCTTCTAGCCCTCAGTGGCCAACCTTGCACATAGTTTTTGTGGTAGTTTTGGCTACAGTTTCCTGAGAGACAGATGCAAATTCTGCTAAAACAAGTGGAAATATTTCAGTCTTTGTTTTCCCTTGCAAAAGCAAAATTTTTATTGTTTTCACAGTGCAAAGAATTTCACAATATTCTTTATTCTGGGAGTCATTATCCCCTCAGAGTTTCACAGGCCTCTCAAGAATCCCAGGTGGATATTTGACTTACTCTTTTAGCAGTTCATGTCATAGAGGGGCTTTAGACAGCACAGAATCTTAATATCAGTGGATCCCAAAATATAGTTTCTATACCCTCTGGGAAAAAAATAAAATCTTCATTTCACTACTGAAATACCATTTCCAGAATCCAGTCAAATGGGAAGAAGTGTTGAAGGTCATGACTTAACCAGAGTCTTCTAAAAGCAAATCCAGAGTCTAGCAGGATGCCAGGTGGAAAATTATATCTGAGGGAAAAAAAAAAAAAAGTGAGTTAGATTTCAGCTGAAAAATTTAAAACTATGCAGTTTATGACTTTTAGTTCATAATTAATTTTAAAGACAGCTAATAGTTACACCGAAGCCTCGAGTGCTTGAAATTAGTTTAGCATCTGAGGGTGTTGGCATAATGTGTTTTGAGTCCCTGATCTGAAGTCAGATGCCAGGGACTCAGACACCTAATTGACCTAAATGGATACCTGCTAATGTACCCGCATTATTTCACCCTCTGAGAATCTTGCCCTGTAACTTAATGAAGAGTTTAGTCAGCCCATAAACACATAAATGATCATAACCTGATCTGTAGCAAACTGCTAGCTCTGATCAGCAGAATTTAATAACAATGTCTTCTTCTGGGAATAATGGCCATAAAATCTAGCTCCTGTTTGGTGTTTTCCCGGGCTACAAGTCCTACTAATTCCTACCAGCCTTAAAGAACAATTTTCATCTCATATGGCCAGTATTATTTGATAGTCCAAGGTAGATATTTGTATCCATATCTCTGTATGCACATTGCAAATTCACAGAAACTTGCCATGCGCAGTAAGCTGAATTCAAATTAAAATAAATTGCTATGGAAGTGCAGCTTTCAGGTTAGTTATAAATAGACCTGTAGCATTATTAATAGATGTTGAGTTGCCTGGTTTTCAGTTTCCCAATTTGCATTTCTCTCAAATCTTGGTAAAATGCAGGTGAAGTGCCCTTTTTGAAAGAATGAGGTCTTTGTTCTGTAAAACTGGGCATTTCTGGGACTAAATGACTGGGGAATAATGTGTACTAATCCATCTGTAAAAGTCTGATTCAAAACCTAAGAAATTAAGGTTTGCATACAGATCTGGGTGCTTTTAGGAATTTGTTTGCCTCTTTAATGCCTTTATCATTCAAGACTGAGGTGCAGAGTGGTGACTCAGGTAGGCATTAGAGTCTCCTTTTCTTTTCTTTCCTTTATGTCTGTTGATCATGTTAAACAAAATTTTTAATGGGATAAAATCTTAAGGAATTTTTTTTCTACCAGTCTTGAAGAGCTTTATTTAGTGGTTGAATAAAGGAAAGAGACTTCCATGGGTAAGATAAAAATGGGCCCTTGTAGACTATGCTGGCCAAGCAGTGTGCACATGCTGATTGGTCAGCTGGCAGAACCCAGTTTGGATGGATCTGCACAGTAGTTGACAGAAATAACTAGAGTTTTAACAAATCAAAATGTTTTCATTTCAGTTAATGCCTCCATTTAGCCATAGGTAAGATGCTTTAAGCAGAAGCGTTTAAGCAGAGGTGTTTTTCAAAAAGTTTCTGCCAGCACTTGGAAATACACTGCAAAATTTGATATTCAAATGTTTGCTTCCTATGGGTAAATGAAGCTAGTAATTGAAATGTAAACCTTTTGTCATGTAGGACTTTCCAGGTTTTTAGGCAAGAGGCTGTTCCATTATTCTAGGATAATAACCCTGAGGAGAAAACCACAACAGTGTGTCTGAAAATTTGCAAGTTACTTAATGCTCTAAAATGTACCTGGTGCTTGAGACTGCCACTGTGTTTCCCAGGGCTAACTTTTCTTCATAAAAATAAGTCTCTGTGAATGATAGTAGAGTTTAAAACACAATATGGAATGGAGGGAATGTTTAGGGCTTTAGACTTGTATGACTGCTGCCTTTGTAACAGAATAATGGCACGCCCACACATGAAGGCTTAAGGTTAAGAGGGATCTTTACAGTGTTTTTTCCTGAAACCTCCCTGGGAGTTTTGGCTACTCACTCCTTGCTGATGATTGTTTCTGCAATTTTTTGAGCAGCTTTGTACCAGGCAATTGGATCCATAAACCACCATTAAATCAGATGCCTAAAGAGATGACTTTGATGGTGCCAGGTGGTGTGAATTTATGGAGCCAGTGGAATTGCAGCATCCAGGACAGTAGCATTTATTCCTGCAGTGAAGGTTCACTCTGTGTTCCCAGTTGCCAATAGCTCAATAGGCATGTCGTCATGGCTTTGGTGTATTTATTCTTCATCTGACTTGCCTGTGATATGTGTGGATGCATCACGTCATCAGGAAAAAATCTTTCGTGGACTTTTACTGATGTGATCCCAAAAAAAAAAACAACTTTGTTGCTCTAATATTCAGCTAGTAATAATATCGTTAACATTTTGGGGGAAGAAAGATTATACGCTCTCTCATTAGATCTCTCAAAGATGAAGTATTGTTTTTATATAATGAGGAAATACTGTCTCAAAGTAATTCAGATAGATTAGATGTGTTCAATAAAGGAGTCTTTCTCCATATTTCCCTATTACGTATATAAGAAATTGGTTTGATCATAGGTATGGCTCAGAAAAGTATGTTTGCAGTGATGTCTTTATAGAACACTTGGTGGTAACACATTTCTTTAATTATTTTTCAAAAGTTAGGTTGTAAATACTTCTATATAATAAATATCCATGTTACATACCTTTTCTTATATCCTAAGGTACCTTTTTTAAATCCCAAAGATGGTCTCCCTTATGTTTCCTCTTTCTTTTCTCCAGTTTCATACAATACCTGACATTTATTCTATCCTTATCCCTAAGAATTTTTCTTTCATTACTGACTGAAAATACTTAGTATATGTCTATTATATGCCTGATACATATTCTAATATAAAATAATTAATGAAATAATAAAACCATTCTAATAATAAGAAAGAAATTCTAATAAAAGAAGTGCCTAGGTCATGGTCTGTGTAAGTATGCATCTCATAGCCCCTGTGTGAAGTCCTGTGTACATGCTGTGTAAAACAAATCATTTCATGAATCAAAGAAAATGGATGCCAGGAAGGAAAAGGTATACCAGCACAAAATGGGCAGGGGAAGCATCAACAATATGAGGAAAACTTCTGGAGAGGATTTTAGTGCCTTCTCCATGGTGGTGAACAGACTGCATTTCTTCTTGGAGCAGATTGTGAATTCGTTCCACGCACGCAGCCCCCAGGGCGTAACATGCTCATTCCTATGGGAGGGGAAATGGGCATGAAACTCAACCTGCAGCCAGAGGATTGGGCATTGTCTGACATTTCCTGAACTTTGCTGTAGCTTCTAAAAGACTGTCTCTTTTGTTCAGTTTTGGGGCTTCTTGGTTTTGTGGGGCCCTTTTTTTTTTTTTAAATTAAGATTTCAGGCTCTAGAAAGACTGATGAACAGAGATTAGGCTCATGGCCATGTTGGCCAGGATCATCAAGCTTCTGGATACTGGCTTGCATTTCCAACTGTAGAACTGGCCTAGGAATTACGTATTACAAATTCTGCCAAAAATTTTCTGAATCTTTACTCATTTTTAAAGCTGTGCACAGCAAATGGAAAGAACCGTAAGACTCATCCACTTATAAAAAGATTTACTTTGCTAAAATTTCTCCTGGAAGAAAATTAAAAAAAAAAATCACTTTTCCTTAGTTATATTTTTAAAATATAGCTTCATGTATATAGATATAGATTTCTGTAGACCATAAAAATATTTTGATCCATGTAATTCACACCCAAGTACAACAGATCTTTCAATGATGTATCTAGACAGCGGTGCAGCTTATCCCTTTCCATTTTTGTCATGTGCAGACTCTTCAGACTCTCCTCATTCACCACTCTACAAATGTCCTTTAGAGGGAAACTTGGTTTGAAACTAGGCAAATTATGATTACAAATAACCCTTGTACCATTCTATTTATAAGAAGATTATACATAAACCCCAGCCATTTTAAAAGTACCAGCTTATTTTCACAAAGATTGTTTCAGTTTCAAAAAGGAGCTGCCCTTACCTTACCATTTCCAGTCCACTTTTTTCCAACATTTGGTTCCTCCATATTTTCCATATACCAGACCATTTCATGGTTCAAATTCTAGTTCGCTGAGGGAAAAAAAAGACATATAACACCAATGTTAGGTCTCACATCTCTAAGAGTCCAGTAATTCATATACATTGACAACATATGTAATGTTCCCCAGAACAAAGAAGTGGAAAAAATCTCATGGAAGTTGGTTAAGAGATGTCAGAGTTATTGAAGATATAAAGACACCTGTGTGACTTGTTTTTTCTCAATCTCTCATTGTCAAACACCTTTCTTTTTCAGGACAAAAGATGGTTCCAGGGGACTGGCAGAGACCAAGGGAAATATTCGCTGCAGAGATCTGTAGAAAAGAGTACAAGAGTTGGGAACAAATGGACAGGTAAGTCTGAGAAAGATGCAGCAGTAAAATATCTTGATTTACGACCCGAGTGCCTAAACTTAGTAATTATTTACAGTAGTAAATACACAAATAAAAAATAAACATATAAACAAAATACCCAAATAAAGGTGGAATAAGTGTTTGGGGACACTGTACAAGATTAATTCTTTTCCCTGGCCCCCATTATGTCTTCCAAAATAGAGCCAACATTTTTCTGTTTTCTCTGAAAGGCAAAGATAGTCCCTGCACCTTTTAACAAGACCATCTTTCTTCCCTCTCCCTTTTCCTGCTCTCCTGTGAATGGGAGGTATGGGCCAGCTGTGAGATACGCAATGTTCTGAATTTAGGAAAAAAATGCTACAGCAATTCACACAGCTTTTGTGAAAGGTGCATTGAAATCCTGCAGTTTCCTTACTGCAGCTCTAAAAACAATTAATATTAACACTTAGATCCTGAATATCTGCTGTTGTAGAAGACTGAACTATAACTATACTTTCTAGGAATGCCGTTTTTCTTTCAGTAGACAAATTTAATTTCTTTGAAAGCCATCACAGTGTTTTTAAGACAGGAAAACTAAGTACAGTCAGTACAAGCACCCTGTACAAAGCAAACAGCCCACCAGACCAGGCATTTGATCTCACAATGGGATGAGCTGGATCACAGGGCTCAGCTACTCATAATGATGTGGCAGTAACATAAAGTTCCTGGTGTCCATCGATGCTGATGTGTCCTGATGATAAGCAATGCCTTGGAGCAGTGTGCAAGCCCTGAAAAAGGAGGGTACTGCAGGTGGGGAGAAAGGGCAAAGGAAAGCTGTTCCTGCAGTGATCACTGCAGCTGGCAGTGTTCCAGGCAATGCCTCTTCTCTTGGGGTTTGACACGGGGCTGCTCTGACAGCCAGACACCACAGCACAGATACACAGGCACCTTGATTCTTCCATGGCAACTCCCAGGACTTTGTGTCCAGCCTCTAACAAGGACACCAGAGTCAGGCATACTGGGGGGGGGGAGGGCTGCAGTGCCCAGGTCACATGAAGGAAAGAACTTTGAATGATGGTGTATTAAAATGTAAGCAGCTATTATAGTATTTTTAATCTGTTTAATGTGTAGTCAGTATTTCCTCCTGCTGCTGCATGACTACTGATTCTACAGTGGTGTCAAACCAGCATGGCTGTCCTTTGGATATAGTGATTTATCTTCAAAATGCAGAGAGAAATCTCTCTCAGACATGCAGTGCTTTAGAAAACTAAATTCTGCTGCCTACAGTTATAGCTGAACCTTTTTAGTTGCTGTGTCAGTTCTGTCAACCCCTTGACTTTAATAACTGCTGCTTGTGCACCTCAAAGAATGAGGAGACCGTGCTAATAATTCATTTTTTTTCCAATAATAAAAATTTCCCAAAGTCTGTAAGTGAACAAAAGAGGTGTTTACAGACGGATTCTACACTGAACAATATAGTCTTGGCAAACATTTTCCAAAGAATCTCACAGCATATCATTTGCTCAGCTGGAATATTGTGGGTTTGTCCAAGAACATGGAGTAAACCTGCTGGTAATAGTATGTGTGTTGGACTAGGGTATACACAAGGTAAGACAAGCCCTTTTTCATTTGAATAATTCTTAGACCCTGGATTAGGCTTCTTAGAGGTGATGCATCCTGTCTAAATTATGACAGACATATAAATTACAGTCATCTGGATGCTGCTTCAGATAGACTACAGTCTGGATTGGATCTAAACTCAGAGGAAACTCAGATGAAGAGGAATGCCGCACCACAGCAGCTTCTGGGAAATGTGGGCCAAGGTCTTTGTTCCAGCAAACTAAATGTTAATAAATAAATCAGTTCCTTTGCTTGTCTCTATTTCCTGATTTGTAAAGCTGGGATTTCTCCTGTGGAGTGCTTGGAGATCCAGACTTGATTCAAGGTGTTTATATTGAGGTAATAAACTTTTATTAGCTTTAACTATAACAGCTCTGGATTGCTTGTCCAAAGAGCAGGAATTGAGTGATATTTGGCCTGTTATTTTGTATGTCTTGAACAAATGTAATATTTATCTACTATTGCATGAGCCATTAAGGTTGAAACACAGTTGTCAAATAATGGTTGTGATAATTTTCAATATCTGTGTCTACCCTCCAAAATTTTGATGAAAAATATATCAAAGTGTATTTACATGAGCTCTAATCAAAAGCTTTGCTTAGAATTTATACTACTTTTCTATGATTTATATTTATTTCAAAGTCTTTAAATAATATTCATGCCATTAGGAATCACAAAGGTAATGGACATCAGTATTATTTAAATTGTATTTTCCTCTGCTGTGTCTCAGTGGGAATGTTGAGTGCCACACAAGAGCTATAATTGAGAAATCCCTTGCTCTCTGTGACTCTGATTGCTACTATAATTGGAATAATTTGCATTTTTATGAAGATACTATTCTGTCTTCAGGCATCCATGACTGTGCTTGATGTTTTGAAGATCATTTAAAAAGACACACAGAAATTACTTGCTTTTAGTAGAACGACTCTTTACTTGCAAGCAAAACCAAATTATTTGGGTCAAAAGAAATAAAAAAAGGTCATAAGTATCTGAAGAAGGAGCTGTTGGTAAACAATATCTCCAGAAAATGATTCCTCCTCAAATGCCTGCAAAGACAGTTTACTAAAACCTTGCAGACACACTTAGATTTTTGCAATCTTACCAGGCAATAAAATTACTGGTAGAGTTAGAACCTTCCAGACCAGTAGGTCACTTCATCTCTCCATTCTCTTTGTAAATTCCTATTAAAGAACTTGTGGATTTTTTCAATTTGGAAGCCTGAGACTCTGACCATGTGGCCTCTGGCTGGTTCAAATACCTGCTCAGTCTCTGGCACACTGCGAATGCCACTCCCTGTTGTCAAAAAACACCCATTTTTTGAAGGAAAGAGATTGAAACAATACAGCTGAGGCTTTGGCACTCCTTTCACCCCACTAAATTAACAGTGAGCAATATTTTGTTCTGCGCTTAGACTATGTTGAAAAGGGAGTGATTAAACTTAAGAGAGGTTTTATCATTTTCTGTGACTGAGTGCTTAAATCTGGCTCTCCATTGCCCTGCAATTTTACAGACACATACAGAGGAAATGCATGTGTAAATGGAAATTACACACCTCTGACTAACATTTAACAGAGCTTAATGGCAAATGCTTTTACAGGATATTTCAGTTTTATAAGAGAGGGAATTTACTACCTCAGAGCCTGTGAAGTACCAGACTTAAAACAGCCAATGGAGATCAGCTGGCACTTATCTGTTGTCTTTAAAGCTAACATTAGAGACCTAAAAATCCCCAGCTATTCCATGTGATGAGAGATTTTTGTGCATAACCCTAATAATTTCTGTTGTGCCCCTCTCTTTTTCTACACAGAGGAAAAAAATAAGACCTCACCCATTTAGAAAGAATTCTTCTAATACTGACTCAGGACTTTCTGAATGAAACAACTGAGTCCCAAGTGAATTGGGACTTAATACTGCTTTGAACATGCTAATTTGTGAATTAAGGTACAGACAACAGAGAATTAGTTAATTTAACTGCAGTGTCCAAATGCAGTGTCCATTCCAAGCTTTGGCTGCATCAGTTCCCAAAGCAGGTTGCATAACTATGAATCACCAATAGTCACTATCTTTACCTCTTCTCAGAGGCACTCCAAATCATAATGAATAGAAATTCATGTATGAATTTAAGGTACAAAGCATTTTCAGCACTAAAGGCTCTAAGACAACTAATTTCTGAGCAACTCTAACCAAGCACATTGGTTCATCTGTAGTGGAGAAGTCTTCAGGCACATCATAGACTAAATTACACTTTTTTCCTTTGCCCCACTAATTTTATTACATTGTTCTTCGTGCCTTGTATAATTAAAAATCTGTCATCATCTCCATTATGAACCTCTATTTTTGCTGGTTTATAACTTTGTCCATAATTTACTCTGAAAGGAAGGCTGTGGTATGGGATTTTGTGACAATCAGGGGTTCTTCTTGCACTGACTAAAAATAAACGCTAAGATTTTCAAAAGTGATTACTCAATTGCACCCTTCTGGTTTAATCTGGTAGGAGGGTTATGAATCTGCAAGGTGGACAGAACAATCTTTCTTTTCTGCAGAACAAGTCTCATTGGACACCAATTTTTAAATTGTTGCTTCTGGCTAATGAACAGAGTAAGTTTGTTCCTTTTTTTTGAAACAAAGGAGGCACAGCGATACAGTATTTGGTGTCAGATGCTCACTGCAATGTTCTGATATAAAGAATCCTTTTCTTTCCAGATGGAATTTGCCATCATTGGCTTCTTGTCTTCTTCTATTTAAAAGCAAGCAAAATGTCTGAGGGAAAATATATAGCAGGACAAACCTAGCACATAATTTAAATATGAAATACTAGTGTTTCACTTCTTCTGTACGTGTAGATCCACAGCGTAAAGACTTCCTCAATGAATATTGACACAAACTGATAGAAATGCTACAAGGATGCAGTCTTGCTATTTTATGATTGCTTCTTGCACAGCTACTGATTTTGTAATGGCATATTGTGAAGCCTTATAATGATTTGATAGAATTGCAATTAGTCCTCCTAGGCCGGCCTTTTTTTTTGCATTATTCTTTGGCAATGAAATCTGAAACTATTATGCAAAGGACACAACCTACTGTCTCTTGTGATCATGACTAAGCTATAAAATGCCCATTCTTTTGTAGACCATATTTTAAAATGTTTCTGGTTTTCTGTTCGTGTGTTTATCCTCCCATACCTCAATAACACTAAATGGTGCCATTATTTTATATCACAGCTCCAAGTCATCCCTTTTCTAATGGGAATTGAATTAGATCCAAGATAATGGTATTCCTGTTCTTCAGAGAGACTCACAGGGTGAGTTCAACTTTACACCTTTTTGTAAACCCACTCAATTTCTTTACTATCCTTCAGTCTCAAATCAAAGGTTTTCCTAAAATCTGGGCCACAGTGGATCATTATTACTGTGGATGCAAGTATTTTATGTGAAGGTAACAAAGGAGAAAATAGTGAGTATTGTGAGGCAAAGATGGAGAAATAGGAGGAAGAAGGAAACTGTCTCGTTCTCTAGTCATGCCTGCATTTGAGAGAAGGAAATTCCTGTCTATTTGGATGTTTTCACTGCACTGCCTACTCCTGACATGCCTTTGCTGCATAATATGAAGTGTTGCAAGAGGAATAGATACAAGAAGCAAAGAAGTGCCAGTTAAGAAGAGTCATATTTAGACTAGAACTTCATGCTGTTAATTCAACTGAGCACTTGAGGATGTGTCTGGGTCACCCAGTTCTGAGAGGTGGGTACGTATGTGTTCAACATTTGGCACACATTTTCCTGGATATTTCCATTTTTACAAGGTTTTTGAGCATTTAAGGCTTAAGAACTGCTTAACTGCTTTTTTGAGTTGGCACTGAAGTGAAAAAGCAGTCACAGAGAAACTGTGAATTAAAATACGTGCCTGGTCCAAGTGGAGTCCTTGAGCTCTCAGTCACAAGTCGAACTGGGATGTGCACTGTCCATCATGTCTGTGCAGCTGGACTCTGACAGCAGGGGAAAGGCTCACAGAGAGCTCGTCTAAAGCACGACACTTGAGAGCAGCAGGGCACTGTTGTGTGTGCTGGCAGAAGAGAGCTGGCTGGTTCAGAGGGTTGGAGCAGCACCTACAGAGAGTCTAAGGTTAGGTGCATTTGGTCACCTGCCTGTGACTGCCACTCCATATGGATCCTAAACATTGCTGGCATTGATTTACGTCTGTAACTGTTGCAGGCGAGAAAGTCTCAGGCACATTTTTAGCAGAAACATAAAAATGCTGACATCTTTCTTCCTTTCTTGACTGTTCCATACATTATGTTGCTAATAGATGCCTCTCTTGAATTTCAGACAGTAAAAATAATTACCACAATTTCTCTTTAGCCTCTCCCCCTTCCCTTCTGATGGTTTCTAAGTCTCTTTGAATGAAGGCTTGGCAGCATAACTAGACCTGCATAAATCACATCAGCCCATGTCTGTGTGGAACAGCAGCAAACGCAGGTCCCCTACGCACAAGAGAGGATTAGGAACAGATTAAGCACATTGATTCTGCTATTCCCTCAGTGTGTGCTTCATCTAACTATTCCTCTATGCATTTGGCACATTTGTGATTAAAGTCCGTGTAACAGATGAACATATTGTAAGCAGATAGAAAGCAAGCAGCTATTAGAATTAGTTTGAATTACTACCCTTGCTTGGGGAAAAAATAAAAAAAAAAAGTCCCCTCAAAACCAGATCTTTTATCACAAATTATAGAAGCAATCAGAAGTATTTCTATATATCATGTCTTCCCAAACAAGGAATTTATAGGAAAGAGTCCTGTAAGAATCTCAGAGAAGACTGAATGACAAAGGGAAATCATTCCATCTGAGACTTAAACTCAATTTTGGTGATAAAAAGCAGGTCTTCCAATGAGTTTATTCTCTAAGATTTTCAGTTTGTGGGAGTTGAGGGAGCTCATTTTCTCACAGGATGTTCCAAAATGGTCAGGATTAGCCCTCCAGCTCTTAGATAAGTGACTGCATTTCCTATTATTGAAGGAAGATGATCTAGAACTACAAAATTTGAATTTTCTTTGGTGTCACTCCTACATTGAACAGGCAATACTAACATTTACCTTGTACGTAACTCACCAGCTTGAAAATTTGTCCTTAGGTAGTGAGGTGGCCTAAATTCCAGATCCTACTCCAACCCTGACTTCATAGTCTCTTTACAAAGTGTCTGAAAACATGACAACGACTAATCATCTATTAATGGCAGAATAAGCCCGCTGGGTTTTTCAAGAAAAAGAATTACAGATTGTTTTCATATTTCTAATTGAGTTATTAGTGTTCCTATTCAAAGTCACAGGATCTTTATTTGTTGAGTGGGGGTTTTTGTTTGGTTTGCTTTAGTTTGGTTTTGTTTTGGTTTGTTTCTTGGTTTTTTTCCCTGCCAATTGCTATCTTCTGACATTAAAGAACAGTACTAGGAAAATTACATTTCCATCATTTCAGTTGTTTAATACCTCTTCAGCCTCACTGCCATTTTTTGCTACAAGTGCTAGCTATTAAATGCACTTGCAATGGGACTATAAATTTTATTGCTGTCTGAGGAAACCCCTTTCCATACAAATACGTTATCCGGGTGCTACAGGAATCTATTGTTCCGTGCAAAGTATAAAAACCAGTAAGTTTCTTTACTACTTTGACACTCTTGTGTTTGAAGTGGTTAATACCCAGCAAAAAAAAATGCAACACAGATTTAAAATGGACATATGTGGTATAAACTAAATTCTAAACCTGGCCATATGGGATATTTGCGAGGTAACCATTTTAAACCCCCCTTTTCCTGTTGTTTTAAAAGCTTAATGGACTGGGGAAGATAGGTAAAGGAATTGACAGATGTATCACCATCACCATCAGAGAAAATATCCACATCCTCCTCTATTGTGTCAATCCTACAGAATTAGCAATGGTGATTCAGCTTTTAACTGTGATACCTAGAAGGCTGTAGCAAAATACTTTACTGAGTGTTGTGTATATGAAAAATAGAAGGAAATAAAATTATTAATTTTTTTATAAGCACTAGGGACATTGTGTAAGTATTAGTCACCACCCAAACACCAGGAAAACAGCGGTGAATTTGAACAGTTACATTTAAATATGGTTTGGGGGGATTTTTTTTTAACAGGTATAGAAATTCTAGGATTAAATAAAAATGAATGGTGTCTCTCCATATGAACCGAGACAGAATAACAATAAAAAGCCTACATGAATTCCTTGGAAAGGAGGCTGAGTATAATTTCCCAACAAAATAGACACATCACTTTGTATCTTTCTAAAACATTCAATGAACAGTTGAAACTAAAAGATAATCTTAGGCTTATCCCAACGTGTGCTTTTAATTGCTATCTTCTTTTCACATATCTTAGTGTTCCCTTTTCTATTTTCTCCTTACTGTGTTCTTGTTCACATAAGCAAGAACTAAAAATTAAGACACCCACATCCTCGAGGAATAGTTGTAGCGTGCCAAACAAAGGATGATCTTTCTTCCTGAAAAAAACATTTATACAGTATTTGCACTGACTTGTTTTTCTCCACCTTAGCTCATGAAACCTGTGTACATTTGTTTAATATGACTTCTAATGATGCGACTGTAGCAGGAGGGTGGTGAGGACAACGACTAGGAGATAGCAGGAAACGTATAGACTGCAGCTATGTATGAAGCACCTCCTTTCATATTTTATTCTATTTTAAAAATGTTCAATCCCTCCTTTTATGAATCACAGTCACTAAAATGGCTGTGGTACTTTGAAGTTTGACTTAATTAATATGACTGTAATTTCTTTCAAAGCAAATACTATCCTGGACAGTTAAATCTTACACAGAGAGAAAGATTTAGAAGATGCTTTGAGACATCTTTTTTTGTTAGCCTTTTAGTCGTTCTAAAAAGAATCATCTGGACCCCCCAAATTACAGACTTCAGAGAATAAAATTGCTTAATTTCTTGACAGCTAGTCTCTTTCCTGGGCTTTCAAACCATAATAAGGCTTTTCTTACAAATTACTACATCTTGTATGCAGAGTAAGAAGAGAAGAGGAGCATCATGTGCCACTATGTGGATTCTGCAGCACACCCAATCAGGACATCATTGTTTGCGTGCTCTTTCTTATAAAATCTTATCTTACAGTTCTAATTTAAATGACCAGCTCTTAAAAAAACACTAAAGGAAACTTTCAAATTATGCTGATTAAAATAACAGCCTCGCTTATTATATTGTTTTGACAATATTTCCTCTCGTTTAAGGAGTGCTGCGAGGCAGCACCTCATGGGGAGCAGGCAAGATGCTCCGTCTGAAGGCAGAGAAGTGAGCACAGCATTACAATCTGCTAATGGCTGAGCTGCCTCAGCCTCAGCTGTATCTCCTTCCTTGCTGCTCTTAGCTTGGGGGAAGAGTGTCAATTAGCTCCCCTTATTGGCCTTCCTGCAGTTGATTTTGGTCTCTTTTGATAAGTAGTCTGGGATGGCAGTTTATTGCTGCCATAAACAAGTGGTTCTCAGTTGACAAAAATGCTCCTTTCACTGAAGACAAAGTAAGGCTGTGTTTAATGTAAGTTTCCATGAAAAGTAATTTTTTTAAAGGACTCTTATTTAATTTCCCTTGGCTGTGTTACTAATAATACTATTTGATATAGCAAATAGACTCCTTCAAATTTTTCATTGAAACAGAAAAAACCTTCTTTCCACAGCATGTATTTAATAACTGTTCTGCCCCCTTAAGATGTCATTTAGTGTCATTTACAGTCTACTGCTCAAATCCCCTGGAAATAGTAAAGCAAGGGTTGGATATTTAGTTTAGTTTTCACTGTTTTTAAATAAAGCCTTGTTTAATCCCTAAGTGAAAGACTTGGCCTTCTCCTTGAGGAAAGGGAGCTGATAATAACTGTGAATGTGTAACTTCTGTGTCACTGGAAAAAGATCTTCACTACTCACCTTGGCACCTTTTCTATTTCTCTTGCTGTAGGTGTGTAAAGGGTGTGGAAAAACATTTGCTAGTCAGCCATACTGCTATATGATTTCACTGTAAGCAGTCTAAACCAAAAACATTGAATTTTTGTGGCTAACCACTAAGCAGTTTGCAACCACCATAAACTAGCAGCTCTTCTGATGTGTGCTCTGAGCTAAGTCTCGCACCCTGGGAAGATCAGAACACAGTCAGCGGCCCAGATCGATTAAACACATTTCATTTGGAAGAGGTGTCACAGTGCCCCTCCTTTCCAGCCTAAGAGAACAGTTGGCAACATTTCCAGTGTCATAAAGAGATCTTTTGAAACCCATACGCCTAAATAGTCCTAACATCTTTGATTTAAAGGAATCATGTTATAAAACGGAATAGAGTAAGCATGGTTTCATAATATTTTCCCTCTGATTCTTCTTGCTCCAAAACAATTCCATCTGCAAATACATTTTGATAACTTACACATTTTCATATTCTCTCAAGTAGAGGGGAACTGGCATTCTTTATGGCCTGGGATTTGCTTGTTGGCACTCACATTCCAGAGGAAATACTCATTAGAACTCCAGTCAACACATTCCAGCTCTTCTAAAGTCATCAAAGTTTAACACAGAGGCACATTTCCCAGAAACAGTATTATGTCCAAATATCTAATTTAAATTTTAAAAAAAGAGCTGGATTCAAAAATTCATGTTAAAGAAATCTCAGCATGAAATAATAGCCAATAAGAAAAGTAATTTACTAAAATTAGCTAATACCCTGTATGCATTCGTGTTCAGAAGCTGATTTTACAAGTAGAAAAGTGCTCACAGAAAGGGAGCCATAAGTACGCTGCAAAATAACCATGTCCCATGAAGACTGAGGAAAAACAGGAGGATTTTTTTTGTGTGTGGACCTAAAATCATCATTCAGGGACAGTTCCAGCTGACTTCAAAATGTTTCACATTCAAGCAGTGGAAGGCATGACTATATTATATTATTTATCTTTGTTTAGCTGTGTCCTGGATTGCTCTCCAGAGTGGCTGTAAAGAGTAAATTGATGGAGTTAAAAATTAATATTAGAGGGACAAAGAAAATTAAGAACTGTGGACAAGGGAGAAGGCAAGGATATGTTTAGAAATGGGTTAGAGATTCAATGAGGTGGAAAGAAAGAGGGAGGGGACTTTCAACTAGTACATGTCAAGAAGGAATTAACTAACAGCAGTAAGGGATCTTATGTGGCAAAACAGATAAAATGATGCAGAAAATATAGAATAAAGGGGAGAATAGAGATAGAGGTAGACCCTGAGAGAAACATGAGAATCACTTTAGAGGATTTTGGAAACAAAAAGGTAAAATTGAGTGGAGACTGGTGTTTCTCTGAAGCTTTCTCTTAAAAGAACTGCTCTTAAGAAGCATCTTCTTTAAACAGACCGAGACCTCATTCTGATCTAATTTTCACTTCTTCTCATGTGTAATTCCCACTGAAACTCACAGAATTCTGTGCTTGCAAAATATCAAAAATAAATCTGAAGTCTATGAAGCCACTAGAAATATTTTGAACTTATAAAATTGAGACTGCAATTTACTGTTCATTTTTTTTCTCAAGGAAAAGGAAACCAAACATATAAATACTTTTTATTCAAATGAAAATAAGTACAAAAGGCAGAAGTAAAGCAATCTCTCTTAAGTAAGCCTTTAACTGAATTATGTTCACTCCTGAAGCCTCCATATTCTGTCAATTCAGATTATTTTTGTGAGCATTTCTATATGCAAGTAGCATCGAATAGAAAACCCAATGCCTGTATTACAAAGCAAATGACCAAGGGCCAAAGTAAAAGCAAACTCTTCCCAAGCTTGTTTTCCAAGTACCCTTAGGAGTCAGGATGGATCCCAGGCTGTGGAGCAAGTCAGCTGATGAGCAGTGTGGTGGTTCTGTCACTCTCATGTACTTGCCCTCAAACTCTCATGTCAGCTCAGGGTTTGCAACAGCCTTCTTGTCTCATAGAAAAATATGGATCTCGATTAACTAGCCAGTTCCTCCCATCAGAACAAATATGACCTTTAAACCCACATATTTACTGTGTGCCAACAAGCTTTACAATGTTCTTGTAAGTATTGTAATTAAAAAGATGCAGCGCTTGTTTAATCTGACATAACGCATTCAGCAAAGTACAACAGCGTAGGCACATCTGTATATTTGCATACTAGAAAAGTCTAAAAATACTTGTATAAAAGACAAAAGGTGGCTTCTGAACACATGACCCAGTCCTCGCTTCAATTATATGTTTCAGCATAAAGTATTTTGATCTTGTTTTTAGCTACATATGTGTGACTTCCTAATTACAAGGCAAGGCTTTTACATAAAAGGCCTGATTGTAGCGTTCACAAAGGGGTAACTGGGGACTACCACTGTTAACCAGAATGGAACCGAGCTGGTGCAAAAGCTTCTTGAAATAAGAACCTTGCTCAAAGTTTGTTTCTCTGTATATGGAAGAGGAATGTGGCAAAATCCAGGTTGGCAATCTCAAATTGGCTTTTCAGATTTATACCATCAATTTAATGGTTAAAATATGATTCCTGACTGCAAGGAACAAATAATGATGGTGTAGTTAGGTCTCTTAGTCTGTTACATGAAATCACACAATCTAAATCCATGTCCTAACTCTGTGTGTTCCTTTAGACCTAGTTTCTGTGACGTGAAGTTTGTTCTAAGATGGGACCAGAAACAAATTTTGCATTTTAATTAGTGCACTGCATTTCTCAGGTGTTTCCTGAAAAGGAAGTACCACATGCAAGTAAATACACTTGTGACTCATGCAGTGTTTATAGAATACAAAGAGCTTCTGAAGGACAAGAAATACCCTCACCAGTGGGAGTCAATAAATTGGAATATTCAGAGAGACAGACTCCTTCCTCAAAGAGATAATTTGCTTCATTCTGTCAGATTTCCACAAGCCTAAATGACCATGTTTATCATGGCCATGGAATTTGCCATACATAGGTTTATATTTGTACCTTGATGTGGCAGAAAACCATAACACTAATTGATGAGTAAACCCTTTGAGCTATTCTAATTTCAGTCACAGGTAAAATCCATCTCCATTTGGAGAAGACTGAAAATGGAAGCGAGTATGTTCAAATTCACGAGGTGCTTTGGTGCCCAAGCTTCCGTGTTAGCGCAGCCATGAATGGCTTCATAAGCAGCCCCTTCTCACATGGTTATGGGCACCTTTGCATTGTGTCACTCAAAAAAAGGCTGTAAAAGCTGCATAGTCTGTAAAGACCTTGTAGTGTTGTGTAGAGGCCCAAACCCTTCCCCTTGAGCGTGGGTTGTCACACTTTGCTTCAGTATGAACAGGACGATGCCATAAAGTTGCAGGATCAGATGGGTACAGGACTGCTTAATTAAGTTATAAGATTTGTGGGTTAAATGATTCATCAGTTTAAAAGATGCAAAACAATCATATTACTCTCTCAGTGTCTAGTAATTTAGACATCTGAATGTCAGGTTTTTTATCTCACAACCTCTTACCTAATGAATAGTTGTGACTATTGTAATGTGTTCATCAGACGGACATTTAATTGTCTAATCCAAGAGAGGACGTCAGCATAGCCATAAATGCAAATCATCCTTTTTCCTGAGAACCTGACAAAATAAAACAAATTGCAAATATTTAAGTAAAGTTTGGTTGAGGTTTTTTTCCCATGTGTTTTATCTTTTCACTTTCATCTGTAAGGTAACCACTTTTAACTGTGGCATATCTGAAGTTCCTTTATTATTTATGAATATCAGGGAGTTGAGAGTATGTCTCAGGAGGGAGAAAGAGAATCAATAGTTTAACATTTGAAGTACATCTTTCACATTCAAGATTACAGTGGATGACTCACAGTGGGTGAATCACATGGTTAATGTCTGGCAGTCTCGAGCATTTTTTATTACCTGAGTTCTCATAAGAATGTGGGAGGCAGTATTATGCAGCAGGGCCACCCACAACATGCATCTAGACTTTACACCATGAATTTTCTTTTATGAGAAATAAAAGCTGGATGCTACATATGATCCCAGGTCTGCACTAGTTCTGCTGCAAGAGGTTTATGTGAAAAATATGAAACTGTCTTAGGGACATCTGGATCATTTCATTTTGCCTGTCTGTCATTTCTGAAACGTCACCGGGTTTATTATTTTGATTGTCCTTCTGAATTGGCAGTCTTAAAGATCTATTCAAACATGTTACCTGGAGATTTCCAGGCATAAAGCTTGGGCCTACTGCAGAGCCTGCAAAAGTCAGCATGAGTCTTTCCATTAACATCAACGGACTTCAGATCAGGACCTAAAAATATTATGCCTACTTACTTTTTCTTTTTATCAAAGAGCCTTTTCAAGCAAAACACTTTGGTTTGTGCTTAATTTTAAGTATATATAAGTCTTTAAGCCCCTGCAGCTTGAACTCATTGTGCTTAGTATAGCATTCACTCATTTCTGTGATTTAGTGAACTACTAGAGTTGTGTTTGAAGGAGATGGTTTGAAGTGGTTCTCTGTATATAAGCATGCATTTGTGCATGTACTAATAGACTTACAGATCAAGACCTACTTTTTGAGCTTCCTATGAGTTTTCTCAGTGCCAGGATTATGAAACTTGACTCTTGAGATTACTGGCAGAAAAGGGAGATAACATAAAGTTCAAAAATCATTTAAAGAGATTTAAATATAAATGTCCATAGCAGAGTATATTGTTTGTCCTTGAAAAGAAGTAAAAGCAGGTTTCATTTTTAATAAGAAGTAAAGTTATAAAGTATATTCTTTACAGGAAAGCTAATTTTTAACAACTAGAAAGTAAGAAAATTACTTCTGATGATTTAGCGCTTTTTTTTCCCCCTGATGATTTTGATGAATGAAGTTGCTTTTTAAACAAGATATGCTTAATAAAAGCTTTTTGTCAAGGATGATTTGATGTTAATGGCATTGGTGTCATTGTTTTTCTACATGAACAAAACTTTCTGACAGGAAAAATGTTTACAAGGTTTCATAAGGAAGTCATGCATGGAGCTTTGCAAAGTCTAGACATATTTTAATGCTGAATATATAATGAAACAACAGCTGTGGTTATAGGCTGTTCTTTAATGGCAGTTCAACTTTATAATGAGGGTTTATGTTTATTTAGTTAATCTAGTCCTTTAGTATATATTAGTAAAGAGTATATATTAGTATATTAGTAAAGACTAAGGAAATATTAGTATATATTAGTAAAGACAAGTGAATATGAAGCTTCCACACTGAAAGTGGTACATAGTATTATTACACTGCCAGCATCTCTAATTAAAATAGCAGATTATTTAGCAGTCACTGGAGAAGAAGTATATTCTTATCTCTGCATGGTAAATGTGATGATACATCTCCAACAGACAGAAAAACTGATGCACATATTTGTGATGTACCCAGAGGAAATAAGAAGCAGAGTTCTCAACAGCTACTAGAAATATTTTCAGAAACATATTTCCAGAATACATTTCTATATATTCTAACAAGAATAGAGCAATACCTTGGCAGTTCATGCCCATAGTTAAAAACAGGCAAGCGAGGTGCATGGAACCAATTTTCCCAAAATGACTGCCACAGTTCAGTAAAAAAATTGTTTTCTGATTTAAATAGATGTGCTCCTGTAATACCAGAGGGCATTCTTTACACTGACTGCCTAGGAAATTGTCAAATGTTTTGAGTAACTTCTTTGAACATAAATCGCCTGTCAGTAATATAACTGGCTACAGTTGTACCTCAAGGTAATAGCACTCTTGTCCACAAATGGACTGAATGAAAAATATATTAAAGGCCATTATAAAGTCCAACTTTTAATTTAGTTTCTTTGGATGGCTCATGATAATTTGAAGTCTTTAAATCAAAAGTAGATAGCATTCTAAAAGACATTAGAGCTCGACAATTATGAGCACAAAGTAAGAACTCCTGGGTGATGTTCTTTGGCCTGTGGGAGGCATGAAGCTGGAGTAGATGATGATAATTGCTCCTTTAGCTGCCACATCTATGAATCTAAAGTACCTTTTCCACAATTCTGAGGGGAGGGAAGAATAGATGGTCATCAAGGAACAGTGGTTGCTGCTAATGCAGCCTTCCAGCTACCATTTGTGACAGCAGCTCTCTGTACAGACATCACCATTCTGCTCTTTTTCATCAAGCAGGGAAGAGATTAAAAACTTCAAGAAATACTTGTATGAGGTGATATTCAAGATATTGACTTTAGCTAAATGATAGTTAGGGTAAGTTACACCTCAATATCATTCAATCTTTTCATTTTACAACTCATCCTAAAAGTCATTTTGCTAAAGGAAGCAGACCTATTACTACTGGTGATTTATTCAAGGGAGCTCATTCTAGTTCCCTTGGGGCTCTCTTCGGGTGCTTAAGGCATATTTCCCTAACCAATTTCATACTCTATGAAATCTTTCTCTCTCTTTACATCTCTTATCAGGAAAGGATCAAATTTTCTCACCTTGAAACAAGTTTGTTCTACCCCTTTGAGCAATCATGGGAGATAGACACATCGTTTAGATATTCTTATAGGTAATCAGGAAGGTAATTGCTAGATTAGCTGCCACTGCAGATTTCTCTTCAAATGCAATCTTAATTCCAAAACAAGTGACTGCCTGACCTCTACAAAATTAATAATGTCCAAAATCCACTTAGAAACTCCTAAGTCTTCATGTAGGGGTTTCTTGGATTTCAGCCTTTCTAGAAAAAGAGGTAATATTCAATTTCTTTCCTCCCACTCATTCTTAAACCTTTGGAGCCAAATGTAAAAGCATCTTGAAGTCATTCCATTTCAGTCCTACCTGAATTCCTGCCTCTGGTTTTTGCACTGAAGTGCACATCTTAACATTCACTTGAGTTACTCACTTTACTATGGATCAAGCATCCCAAAAACTGTGCCATTAAAGAGCATAATTAATTTAGGTGATGGAGCTGTGCCTGTTGCAAGCACATTATGTCCTAGACAGCAACTCTGGTGTGGAGATTCACTGGAGGTTTTCTGTGCTGCTGCTGGGGAATTCATCTTTTATGAAACATAAATACAACGATGGAATCTGTAGCCGCATTTCTAGCACTTATTTGTGTGCATTTTTTTTTTTAGGGGTACTTAATTTGTGATTATAGATTTATCCATTGTGGTTTTATTTCTTCTGTTCCTCTTCTGTGTTCCTTACTCAGAAAAATCCCATGAGAAATTTTATATTTATCCCCAATTTCTTTCTGTTCCATTGAAAACTGTCTTCCATTTGGCATCCTATAGTAAGTCCTATATCCATTTAGGCAGTAATCCCTTTTCATTTCCCTGGTGTTCTGGAGGGAGTTTCATTACTTGGGTCACCTTGAGGATAACCATTCTGCTCAGGGAATTGTAGGTGTAGCCCATCCAGATTTCTTTCATTCCTCACTCATCCCATTACTTGGGTTTCTCCCCTGTTGCCAGTTCTATGACCTGTGCAGGGTCTTTCTGTTTAATATGATTAATCTGTAGTTGGATAACCCCATATCAGGCAAATTTTACTTAGTAGTCTAGGCAAAGCTGGGAGGGAGTGGGATGTGGCAATAGCAACGATACTGAAGGAGGAAGGGAGTAAGCAGTGGGAGAGGTTTATTGTGCAGCTGGGAAGTAGTTATGGATGTTTTTTCTCATCCTGTAGCAACAGGAACTGAGGCAACTGCCAAGAGGCACCTAATGTCCCTTTCTGGCAGCACAAGCAGAAAGACAAGAAGTTCACAGCTTGATTCCTTGCTTTTGGCAGCTCAAAAATGATAAATGCAACAGGAGTGCTCTGGAAAACAGCCTGATGAGAAGGCATAATTAGACATCATTTACCCATGGCAGACAGAGGAGGTATCTACTTATAGGCTCACAGTCCTTTCCATGCTGCATTTCTTTATTGGCTCTTTGTTCCTACCAGAAAGTTTAAATTGCCTTTATTCTGCTTGGGTACCACAGTGAGAAGACAGTTATTCTGTGTGTGAGTCAAGCAAGTTTGAATAACTACTCAGTTAATAATTTGGAAACATGCTGGCAGGTTTGGAATTGTTTGTTGTTTTTTCTCCTTTGGTGATGCACAAATAGCTTGAACTCTTTGAGGGTAGCAAGATGAACCTATCAGCTGTGGAAGTAAAGTGCTAGAGATTCAGTCCTTGCCTTGTTCCTTCAGCTGGGAAGATAAGAAAAATCTCTTGCCAGGAGATAAGTGAAGAGGTGCAAATGGGTGACTGCTCAGTTGACAAGTGAAATTCAGTGGAGGATCTGCTCTGTCAGTAGCTGAGGAAATGGCTGTGCCAGTTTGTCTTCTCAGTGATTTGTTGCTGCCCTCCATTGCATCCTGCACAGTAAAGCAGCAGGAGCGCTCCTTGCCAGGGCATAAAGTAAGTTAAAGCTTACCTTCAGCTGTCAGGGAAAGCTGTTAAATTAGCCCTGTTGGTTGCAAACTGCAGTAACTGAGCAGCATTAGTCTGAGCCATTCTCCTGACTCAGCTGCAGGGAGCAACATGCTGGTGAGAAGGTTGGAGCTTTTTAGATCAGGGTGGAATGGAACCTTCACCTGACCTGCTCCAGGCCAGATGTTCCAGGCCAAACACTGTTCCTTCAGATGTGTCTCACCTGCAAAGAATAGCCTCTCTGAACTTTCTTCTTCTGGAGGACTAAAGGGATTTACACTCTGTTACGTGATATGACTCACAGTATTGAGCATGGCCTAAAGAAAATAATGCGATTTATATATTCAAAGAAATAGAATTTATTGATTTGCAAAATTAGAAACAAATCTACCTGAAGACAGAAGGAAAAAAAAAGTAATTTTGAACTTCTTATTTGTAATCTAAATATGGATATGATGATTACTTTTTTCCTTAGCCACTTCTGTATCCTAGATATCCTGGAAGAAAAAAATCACTGTAGCTGCATTTTTTTCTGACCTCCCTATAGTAAAATGGCAGACTACCAACAACTGCCAATTTGCAAATAGAGGTGAACAAGTAGTTCTTCAGCTGTCAGGCAGCTGATTTCAGGATGCTAAGTAAGCCTTGGGGAGATACTGGAATGCCATGCTGTCTATGAGACAGCCTCATTTAGAAATGGAGGCAGCCAGCAGCACTATAGACAGCAAAATGTCTCTCTGAGATTTACACCTACTGTTTAGGGGGCTCTGGCTCCTGCAACATTCCCCACAAGGATCATATTAAGCAGTAAACTTGTAAGGGCCACCCGAGGCAGAGAAATCAGCACCTCTCAAAGAGCACTACAGGATGGGAGGCTGCCTTATGTGCCTTTTTCTGACCTTTTCCTGGGATTTTGGTCTCAATATCAGTTTTGCATTAATATGAACTTTCTCAATATCACTCAAGCTGTACTCCAGGTGCTGGGGTTTGGGGAGCCAACAGACATAGGCAGTACATGTATATAATCATGGTATTCACATTTCTTGATTGACACCTTGCTGGCTCATGCTTAGCTTGAACCTGGAGTAGTCTCTTGGCAAGACAAATAAGGCATCGAAGTGCAGCTGCTTTGAATGTATGGCTGCAGGAGATTCACATTGCTGTGCAAGGAAACCACATTCACATATCAGGAACCAAAACACACAGGTGGAGTCCATGCCCAGCCTTAGAGCTGGAGCTGATCAGTGCGAGAGTCAAATGACTCCAAGAGCACTTGATGAATGCACGTGCACACTCGGATCAGTAGGCCCATATGGACAGCCCTTCCTCAAAAATTACGCTGGAAAGCTTTTCTTAGCAGTACGTCAATAGTTACAAACTCATGAACATGGCCATAAAAATAACAGGAGCCCTTGTAAAATCTCTTCAGATTATCAAATGCTGGTTTTGTTTAATGTTTTTTTCTCCTTAGGATATGTTCTCCCTTTTCTCACTTATGCAAAAGGAATAATGCCCATAGCACCGACACACTCTTGCAGTAAATTACTATTGATTTTATCAGATCACTCAGCTGCATTTCAGGGCTCAAGCAACTATGGGGGCATTTATTGCTTCCTGTCATGTGTTCTGCATCGATGGGCATTGTGTGCTGGGAGTGGTGCTATGTACATTGTGGAAGAAAATCACTCTGTGTCCTGAAAATATCATCAGTTTGTTAATTGGTAAAATGCTTTCCTTGTTGGCAACTGGTTCTTTCTTCTCTCCACACCCCAATATCAGAATTTACTGAAAGGCTCTTTGAACAAGGAGGGAGGGGGAAATAGTAATGCAAATAATAGATAGGCTGTCACTATAAAAAAGAAAATTAGTCTTTTAGAATGTTATGGAAGAACTTAGTTCATACATTGATCTCTAGTATATGTCTCTGAACTGGCAATGTATTCTATTTCCTAGTTTATAGCCTGATCTAAAGATATTCTTCTGGTTTTTTGCTTGTGTATTAAAAAGAATGTTGGGGTGTGGGGGGAGGTTCAATATAGTACTTGGATTGCACTTACTGCACTTAGAAGCGATTTAATTCCAATAATCTGAAATGACAAGTACTGTATGGGTTTTCTCTTGGCATTAATAGGATTAAATCAGAAGTGAGATATATACTGACAGAGAGGCAGGAATTAAGGATCATAAAAATAACATTTGAAATGGTTCTTAAATTGAAATAAAGCTCCAAAAAAAAGGTGCAGGAAAAAAAATCTAAGCAGTGGGAACAAAGGAAATGTACTGTTCAGTAAAAGAACTAAGGGTAGGAACAGGTGAAATAGAAATGGCAGAGAGAACTGGTACGTGCTAAATATGAAAGGGCTATATGCTACTAACACTTTATCATGCTGTATAGGTTGGAAATGTAGATAATACTTTTTTTGCTCTCACAAGAGAGATCTGTATAAATCAGTGAAGATTGAATGAGTTTAAATAGCAGTAGCATTATTCCTTTATCCATACAGACACTCTACAGAGGGCTGTAGGATGAAAGAGTTGTAAAAATCATACAGATGGATGCAGATTAAATTTGGAATATGATCAACTGATCTTTTATGTTAGAACATTTTAGTAATATCCTGTCCTTTAGTTCAGATATAGCATCTGATAACAGACATGATGCTAATCCTTGTAATGAAAATAAAATGATTTATGTGTTGCTTGTTGTGAACAAATGCATCCTGTTTTGTTGCATCTTACCTCTTCCTAGTTCAGCAAATTCATTGCAGAGCTGCTAAATATATAAAGTTTATTTAGTCTCAAAAGTAGTTCTGGATCAACTTTGAAAGTGGTATTTTTTCATCTCTCAGTTGTTCTAGGCTTCTTCCCATAGCAAATGAGAAAAAAGTCATATGGGCATTGATTCAGGGTCACTGCCTGAAAAACTCGCTCAGTACCTACAGCTCCCTCCATTACCACAGCCAGGTCAATTTTCTGTCAGTGTAGAAAGATAAATTAGTATATCAATATAGCAAACATCAGTTTAAAATCTCCCATTGCTGCATTTCAGTGCCATGCAGAATAGCAGACATGGAATCGCTCCCTCTCCAGTACCTGCATTCCTTCTGGATTTCATCTGTAAGGAGCCCTTTTTGTACTGGGATTATGGAAAAAGGTTTTCTTCAGGTTTGGGAAGAGCAAAGATGTACTAGGAAGAACCTGTTTTTCTACTTCTCTAATCATGAAAAATTCTTTCCCAATTACTTTTTGCTCCTTTTTGGATCCTTTATTTTTCCAGATCACTTTCAGTAAGTGCATACAGCACTCTCTGCATTTCAATCCACTGCCTTTGTTACTTCTCCAGCTAAAGGCCTCCTTTTCATACCTTGTAGCCTCAAAATTCTCATTAAATTCTATGAAACCAGCAGGCAGGCACTTGGGGTTGGACAACAGGTCTTGATTCAGACTTTGTGATACATAAATTAAACACTAATGCACAGAAATTACTAAGTTTTGGAGAAAGGCACTTTTTCAATACTCACTGGAAAAAGGTGAATATTTATTCAAGTTCACAGAATGTTTATACATTGGAACGCTTTCTTGAATGTTCCAGGGATTATCCTGCAATTTTGGCACTGCCCTGTTTCTTTTCCTCGGGTTAGCTGGGCTCAGTGGCAAACCAGCAGCTGTGCCTGCTTAAAGTGGTTAAAGAAGTTCTCTTCCCGGCTTCTTTATGTAAATTTGTATTCATAATATTCAGCTTCAACCAAAACTCTCTGGATGCAGAATAAGCAGGGTTATTTTGTTCCTGGTAATATCTGCCAGGCTGGCAAGGGATAGCAAGAACTCCCATGACACTTCTTGGCAGTAATTTGAACGCAGGTATATCTAGCGGTAGGAAGTATGGAAGAGCACAGCAAGTACCAAAACCCATGGACATTCTCACAGGACTGGCAGTCATCCTGTAGTAGACTATTCAGTGCTGAAAGCAGCATGACTTAATGCTGAAAAAAAAGGATCATCAAGTCCAGTTCCTGGCCCTGCACAGTACAGCCCCAAGAATCACACCACGTGCCTGAGCGTTTGCTTTATAAAACAGGAATACAGGGCTTTATAGCTTTCATGGCTCCATTTGCTTACAATTGTGTTCGTTCAATACTTACTTTTCCTTCTGCAGCTTTTTGGGTACTCTCTCCCTAGCTGTAATTAACCCTTTAGTTCTTTGTGTTGTCTTTCCATCCCTCTGCTAGAAGCCTTATTTGGCTTTCTTTGGCACCTCCGTGTAATTTGTCTTCTCAAAGTAAAATGAAAAGGTGTTGAAAGTTACACAGTTACAATTACCTGGATGTCATCTTGAATATGTTGGTGACTGGAGGCCAGAATGTCAAAGGTGTAAATGAGATGACAGGCATAACAATCCCAAGAGCTTTAGAAGGCAAGTCCTGGAAACTATGCTTATAGTAATGGTTGGTGTTTAACTACAAAATGATATTGTAAAAGATACTTCTGGAAGTTTAATAGAGTTACGTTGTTGGGAGAAAAGGCTTATGTCAAAAGATATATTTTGGGCTATGCAGAAAATCTGAGTGTATTTTCCATCTTGGCTAAAGCAATGTTTCAGGACTGTTGAACACTTTCTACTTCAAGAAATACACAGCCAGATAGTCCAGAATCTAGAAGAAAGTTGTTTTAGTTAGTTAGTTGGCAATATAAATTATTGGTGAAACATTGGTGTGCCTTAATAAAGAAAAAATCTACAGAAGGTGGGAGATTTCTCTGCAGGAGGCTACAGGGGCTCTATGAAAACACTGCTTTTCACGTCCATTGGAAGAGCTGAATTTCAGCTGCAACAAGGGATTTTGTGTTAGTAAGAAAGATTTATGATTATTAAGGCTGGAATAAGAGACTGGAATCTGCACCATTGTTCTTAAGAAAAACAAAAAACCCAAGCAAACCACAGCAACAACAAAACTCCAACAGTTTAGACAATATCTCCTAGCAAGGACAATCACAGCTGTCGCTGCCTGAGCAGCAGAGGCCTGACTTGGAGGACATTTCACGGCCTATTTCAGATTCACTTATGTAAATGTCTCTATTGCTGGCATAAACTCTTAGGCACTAAAAGGCCTTTGTTTGCCTAATGGTTGCCCCAAACATCAATCTTTATATTAATGATGTTAATTCCCTCATGAGAGGTGTTGCTGACTAGGAAATTCAGACTTCACACTGGCAATGATATCACTTGATTATTCCTTGCCACAGGTTTTGAAGTGCCTGTTCTCAACTGCTGCTTATCACAGTCATGTTGGAGCTCATCACTGGTGGCTACACCTCCTGCTCCAACCTGATCCGTCACAGTCATTCATGCACTGAAGTCAAAAGAGTCATCTAACTCATTGTGCAGTACAGCACCTGACACTGCACATTTACAATACTGACATATTTTATGCCAGTGGAAGGTGACTGCTGCACCTGTTTATTATTCACATTAGGTGGGTTATGACCTTTAAGCTAGAAGGCAAAACATCTTGTACTGCTGAACTTAGTAAGGGGCTCATTACTGAGCTCGGTAAGAGAAGTGACAGAACCTACCCAAAAAATCAAGATGAAAAGTAAGTATTCAAAGCTGGGTGCCCAGATGAACAATGGAGACCATCTGTGTCTTTAAGGAACTTAAATAAGATGCTTAGCACCCCAAAATGCTAAGGTTTCTCAGATTTTATTGGACTGTGTGAAAATTATTGGTTCTAGACTTTTATTTTTTTAAAGCCTTTATTTAGGTGCCTTTATATATGGCTACATTACCTGCTTTAAGATATGAAGTGCATAAAACTAATTTCAACCACCCAACTATGAATATTTTAATAAAAATATAATTATAAATCATTCCACTTGCACACTTTCTGCAGAAGGGCTTTATTTTTGATAGCTAGACCATAAGAAGTTAAGAACTTTAATTTTGTCCATCTTCCCCTTTAGTAGTGATCTGATTAAGAATTTTTGTCTTTATGAGGAGAATAGAATTTAATATTTTTTATATATCCATCATCACTATATAAATGAATTCTATTGAATTTGTGTTGTGTTGTTAGGAAGGAACAATACTTCAAGCCTACCTTTGATATGCTTATAGCTATTTCATTAAAAGGATGTTTGTGTTTTCAGCATCAAGCTAGTATTTCTCTTCTTTTCATTTTCCATTTTGTTCCATTCCATATTTTTTTAAAAAATAAAGAAAAATAAAATGTGTGAATAGAAAGGTCAATGTGTAAATTTATTTCTTTTTAAAAGCTGTGGTATTGATTTTATTATGTGTGTGAATCCAGATGGCTTTGTTCTTTACCTGCACAAGAACATGTTATTGGGTTGAGCTTGTTTGGTAACTGTGTCTAGTTAAAAGAAAAAAGCTTTTTCCTGGAAAATATTAGTATTAGCAAAGTGTTCTACAATGATTCAACCTAAACATGAATGATTCATTATATCAAAATGACACTTTCTAATTGATTCAATATAAATTTATGCTGCATTTTCTTAGATTATGTGTTATAACAGTTGTAAGTTGGGACCCCACAACTGAGGTTTTAGACACAAACAAAGAGATGGCTTTAAATGTGTCATAAAAGATCCACTCTCACTATAAAGCCTGGCTTACAGTACACAATGGGATGTCATGCTCCCTGCCTGCAAATGGATCAAAGTCTACAAAGGGTATTTTTTTCCAGACACCTCTAATGTCAAATTTTCTCTAATTGTAGAATGAAATATATAATGTAAGGAGTAGGGAAAGTTCAAAACTTATTAATTTCTATCCCTCTTAAAACAGAAAAGCTTCTGAAAATGAGAGAACACAGTGAGGCACCAGGGGCTGGGGTACCTTTGTGAGTGTTACTTGAGAACAGGAGTCATCTCTCAGCTGCTGTGTCTCTGAACTCCCAGTTTGCCCCTGGTGGAGATGCTGGGTGTGCTACTGCCTTCTTTAATGCTCCTGCCACTCTTCCCACCGAGGTCATTCAGGCTGGGGCACATCACTTCCCACCTACACAGTGTGTGCTGATAAGAGATTAATTAAATATTTTTGTAAATGCCTTTGCTAAAAAATGCAGATTCTTCCTCATATTGAAGAAATCCTAAGAGGAAAGGGGATGAAATTTGGATCTAGATACCAATTTTCCTCAATGTCTAATTATTCCTGAATCCCCGAAACATGAAAAACAGCCCACAATAGTCACACATTGCATTAGCAGCAGATTGCTGTTGTGACTGTAGACTTCAGACATGGTGTAAAGTGATTGTTACTGTAATTTTTAAGGATAAAAAACCATACTCGCTAAATTTGAAACCTCGCTGAAAACTCACACACAATTGTGTGTCACTCAGAGTTGTATAAACACTGTGAAAATGACAGAATGGTGTTTGGAAGGGCAGGGACTAATTATTAAAGACAGCCCACAAGGTCTCAGGAAGGGCAGGTCATTTTTCAGTAACCTCTTGAGGCAACCAGAGGAGATGACCATGCCCACTGTATCCTTACATGTAGATCAAGAACGAGCAAAGCAATAAGGATTCACTTCAACCATATGCTTTGGATTAGGCCCAGAATAATGAGGGCGATATGAAGTGTTGCCAAAACCTCAAACTGTCTGAGGGGTAAAATAAATGGATTATGAGTTAAGCACATGCATTTGGCAGCCTACCTTTCAGGGAGCTGTGGGGCAGAAAGCAAAACAAAGATACTGAGTAAGATAAATGATGGTGTGATGTTTGACAGTGCAGCATGTCCGTCTAGAAAGAAGAATTTGGAGTTTGAGTGCAGCATGAGACACATTATGTGTCTCACAAACGTCCCATCCCAGGGCATTAAACAAGAGTTAGGAGTATTTATGCCCCAAGTGTTTTTTTTAAAGATGCAAAAGGCCTTAATATTTACTGATAGCTCAGGTGATCATACACCACTGTTCTCTGAACCAGAGGGTTTGTACAATTCAGCACTGTCACTGGGCCAAGTTTTACTCAGCACAATTGGGGTGACCATCCCTTCTTGGGAGTGTAGTCTGTGACTTACAAATAAATGCAAACCTCTTTTCTCTACATGCCAGTGTGTGATAGATCTAGGTAAGACCTCATGGTGATTCCAGTCTATTTAAGAAGAGGAGGTACTTTGGATTTCCTTGATTTTGATTTTCAGGATCGGAACGAGTGTTGACACTTGGTGTTGAGTTTTACCTTTATGTAGTTAACAGATTTATGCAAGTGACCTCAAGCCCTTGCTCCAGCACCCCTAGAAAACCCTAATGTGGTATTAGGGCCAGTTCAGAGTCCCAGGCAAGTGCATTAACAAGGAGACTGCAGCCAGGATGTTAGATGGGGAGAAGAGCTCTTGGCCACTGACAAAAGTGCCGTTCCAGCAGCTCCATGGGCTCCTCCTTTAGCTCACAGCTGGTTTCCACTGTCTCACACTCTCCACACTGAGCAAAAGCTTATGAGCACAAGCTGAGCGGCTTCAGCCTGTGCAAAGTACCTGCACACTTTCCCAGCCAGCAATCCCCTCTGCACCAAACACAAACGTGCTCTTTGTCAGATAGTCCCCCTGTGGCCTATCCAACATGTACTGTCAGGGTAATGTTTTGTAAGTGAGGAGGAGAGCAAAAACAGAGGGAAGCAAATGTCAACCAGCAAATAGAAGTGGAAACACCTGTTTGGCAGTGAGGAACAGCTGTACATGTGCAGCTGCTGCTCGTCTTCCATAAGCACTGCGTGCTTGTTGCTTTACTTAAGGTTGACCAGGTTCTCGGTAGGTCTGTAGGATTTAGTTGATGCTATTTAGAAAAGGAGGCTTCTTTACCCTGTGAATTTACTCAGCTTTAATCAGAACTTCCATGGCAAATAGCAGATCTATAAAAGTTGTATATATTTTTTAATTTTATTTCCACTAGAGAAGAGGTTTGAATGAAAAGTTTTCTTACTACTGATCTTTAAAATACACTGTGGATGAATTTTAGAGAATGACATGAGGACTAGATTTTCTTTTTCTTTATCTCTGCCTTCATTTACCTTTTGTCTGACACTGTAAGCAATCTCATTCATGGAGGATCTACATTAAGTGATTGTGCTTGTTGGAATCTATATATGATCTTCATTTCTGGAGTTTGATTTTTTTTTTTTTGGTAGGAAATTTTTCTCTCAGAAAATGCAGTTCCACTGCAATCTAAATGGATTCTAGGTTATTTCCATAATCACTTTGATTACAACAGTTTGTTTGAAATTAATCATACATCTTTACTACATGCAGGAAAGGTCCCACTCCTCAATCATATGTAGGCACTTAATTCCTGCTGGAGAACATCCAGCTCACAGTATAATTATAAGCAATAGCTAAGAACCATCAAACTCTATTGCACTGAACCATGAAGGATAGAAAGTATGAGAAGAGAACACAGGTTTTGTGGAGATATGAAAGCTGAAAATAATTGGCCTGCAAGCTGGGTTTGGATGCTGAGCCATGTCATAAACTGGGCCGAGTAGCCCAGTCAAAAAGGAATTAACTGCTTTGAACTCCACCACTGCTAATTGGAATGACCAATTCAGAAACAGCTTAATGCCTCTGCACGTCTTTACTTCTTGAAGTGTAGATATACTGTATGCCAGCAATAAGTGATTAGCTTAAAGATAAGTAACTTGGGAAAATTCAGAGAGTTTAAATCTATAGGCATCAATTAATTTTGCCATGACATACACAAATATAATTAGAAGTTGGGAACATATGGGATAAAAACATTAGGGCATTCAGTTCATATGAAATTCAGCAGAGATGCATTCTTCTCTAGAAAAGGTAAAAAATTAAATGTGGGAGGCATTGCCACCCCAGCCCTCCAAAAATAAAAAGGTCAATCCTCTATCACAATGGTAAAGAACAGGGTGATCTTTTCGAAAAAATATTATTGGCAGCGATTTCTTCCATTTTGGTCTGCCAAGTCTTATGACAGTCTACATAAAACCAACCATAAAAAAATCTTATAATTAGAGTACTCATCATCTTGCATTAAAAATTGGTACAAAAAAATAAATCCCTTTAGTGCATAGTACTTAACTCCAGTTGACAGTAGGCTCAATGCTACATGTTTTACTCATAGCTTTAATGTCAGTGACGTCAGTGACTTGTTCAAGGCCAGCAGGTTCGCCCTGAGTCGTGTTTTCTCAGAGGGAATAGACACAAAAAAACTACCTTTGAGGAAAATTGCAGCATAATCTAAGTAAAATCTCTGAACTTCCTGTTAAAGAAAAGCATTGTCTTTCCTGTGAAGGAATCATGTTCAAAGACCCTTTTATGTCTGTATGCTTTGGGTATGCTGAAATACATGGAAATGTAGCCTCCTGTCCTCATTTTACATACCATTTGGAAAGCATCCCTGTATCAGCATTCCTCAAGCATGCACACACCCAGTGTAGTGCTCTGCACACGTCCTTAGCTCCGGGGGATCTCTGAGCTAAGGATGCTCATGCTGCATCATCTCTGCCTCATGCTGCAGTGATATGTCACAAGGAAAAGTCCCTCTCTGAAATCCTACAGCTCTACTAACTGGGGCCATGCCATGCTTTTCTGATTGTGGCAACTGGCAAGAAAAACCTAAACTGCCCCAGGGTCCCTCCCGGGAAATCACCACAAAAAGGGAGGAAAGAAAACAACAAATGATCTTGCTCTGTCATACTGACACAACTTTGGAGTAGGTCTGCTGAAAGAGCCCTTTAGCCACAGTGCATCTCTGGGGAAAACAAAAAACAAAAACAAACAAACAAACAAAAGGCATGAAGTTCAGAATCTGCAGCTTGCTCTGCTTTACCAGACTCCTGCAGCTCCTTGTGCTTGACAGTGTGAGTTGCTCGTGCAGGCGGCCCCTGGAATGGTCCTCAGCTGCCTTCCAGCTGTTGTATTGGATGCTACCTGGCTTAACATGTTTTGCAGATAGAATTTAGACCCTCCTTCCTTTTTTGCCTTACTCTAAAAGTCAACAGATGGATCTGCTCTCAGACTTGTATCTTTGAGTGTCAGCATCAAACTTTGTGACATCATGTGTTTTGAGAACACCTCTGTATTCACTTCTGGTCTTGATTGGCTCTAATATACCCAGGCTTACCTTAAAAATACTTTTCATTCAGTAGCATATTTTTAGTGTTATTTATTTGCCTTTTGTTTACCATTTAAATACAGCAGGAGAAACAACCGTGACAATTAACAGCATGTATTGTTCTCTAAGACAATCCTTGTAATTAGTATGTTAATTTCCCACAAATATGACCAAAGCTATATTAGCAACCAGTATTACCATATGCTTCTGGAAAGAAAATAATCATCAAATTGTTTAATAGTCTCCTGGGAAAGGAGAATAGAAGAACTGATTTAAGACAATATCATGTCTTGAGAAAATTACACTATGTCCCTGTCATATTTTTATCTATTATGGTGCTGTCTGCTGATGCATTTCCATTTGAAGAGTGTTATAATTTATCATGCAAGTGGAGATCTACTGAATTGTGTCTGGTTAAGAATCAGTGAGCAGAACATCAGAACTGCTGCATGAGGGGCAGAAAGCTAACCCCTAGCTAAAGGTGGAGTCAGTCCTGTCAAACCTACTTGTATGTTATTATCAACACTCGACATAAGTTGTGGGGTTTTTCTCTCTTTTCGGCAAGTAAATTTGGACAGTAATTATTTGATAAGATTTTAAAAAAGCTTTATTGCACTATATTTTCTCTCTACTTCTCTATATTGTAATACAGCCCAAATTTGATTGTTATTGCTGCATGTTAAAAAACTCAGGGTCTGTCCAAAGGAAGTATCATCAGGATTGGCATAAACATCCTTCTGAGCTTCTATAGCCTGGATAATCTTAGATATTTTTTGCTGATTCAGGTTCTTGTGGTGATTATTTCATCTTTTCTCACCCTGGAAACACATACATTTGTCATCTAAACTATGGAGTGTAAAGGCAAGCAGTGCAGTTCTGCCATATGCTGAGGAGTCAATATGAAAGGAGTTTGGAAAACTGTGGCTTTTTTAAAAAAGAGGAAGCCCTTTCTAGGCATTTAGTCCCTTCCAAGTCCAGATATTTCTCATCAGACGGAGTGGGGTGCTTAGCCTGTTTGATGTGTTTTCCAGATTTTATAAGGATTCTCTGCTGTTTTAAGTGTTTTCAGTTTCTCTGCTTTATTACTTAGAGAAGTCACTCCCTTAGTGGCATTAACATTCTGGCTAAGGAAGCCTAGAGGAGCAAGTTAGGCAGAATCTAAATATATAGAATGCCCTTTGGCTGTGTCAGCAGCTCCAGCTCTTTGTTTCTTAGAGGTACATAAGACTTTTTTGTAGAGAGTAACCAAAGAAAAAGCTAACAATCTGCCTTGAAAGGACATCAACTTTTGAGAAAAAGCACATAAAAACAGTCTGCAATCATGTCCTCTTTTCCTTGCATGGCTACTCAAGCAGAATATTTTCTAGCCTTTTGTTCCTGTGAAACTGCACTCCATATGCTGCAAGCCTGGAGATTGCCTCTGGATTGGGGCGGGCAGTATTCTTTCATATGATTTGAGTTTTTTGTAGCAGGGATTTGAAAGGAAGAAAGAATGTACTGCAGGCCCCCAAGAGTCGAAAATCAAAAAACGCTGTATTAAAGCTGCATGAACATTTGTGCAGAAAATATCCCTCCACTACAGTGGGATAGAAAACACATTAATTCTGGTTTGGTTTGTGAGATTGTGCACTTTGAATCTTAATTTACCCTAAAGTTCTGCAAAATCAGATTGTTCTATTTTCCTAATGAAGAAGTTTGGCATTTCACATGAAGCCCATGGTGTTTAGTATTTTACTGTCTTAAGTATTAATACTAAAATGCTAAAAATCCAATGAATGTAGTTGTCTCCCAAGCAACAGTCATACTTTTAATATAATTTATCTGCTGTGATTTTTTTTCCTGAAAATTTTATTTATTCACCTCAGATACCCGTCTTTCTAAAAATCCAAGGGGTTTGTCTATAGACTATAGGAAATAGATACAAAGGCAATGTTATCAGTATTATTAGCAATTTGTTTCCTGATTACAAAAGGTGGATTTGACAAAACTTTCTTGCATTGAAATAGTCTAAATATTATTGTTAAAGATGAATTCAACATTGATATTGATGAAGGTCTGTCACAGACCAGAGCTATTTCTGAACAATAGACTGAAGAAGTTCGTAATTGACTCATTTAAGAGACAAGATGAAGAGGTCTTTTTTTCAATTGGGTGACACAGTACCATGTGTAATTATGTCATTTTTTTTCATATTTGAGGAGGGTTTTATATTGCAAAAAAGCAGTTTGCTCCATCATTTGTATGGGAGGCCACTGACCAGAAGGAAGAAGAGATATTTGTAGATGTTTACTAAACTGATTTTAATTTAGAAAGAATGAACAAGCATAAGTGGCCATTAGTAAATCTGGATCAATAACATCAATAGCTTTCCAGTGTATTTAAAAAAAGATATACACAGCAAAATTAAAATATAAGCAGAGTCAGTCTGAATCATCCTTTATAAAATGTCAGCAGTTCAAAGCCTAATATAATTATTTTTTAATGTTTATTCAAGCATACCTTACAACTGTGTCAAAATTCTTTCATTATATGCTATTTGAAGAAAATGTCTATCTCACAGAACAGGTTTATAGCAATTCCCAAGCATATAATCCTAGATAAACCATGCACTTCAGAATGTAAAAGGAGTTAACTTGGGGATCTTATATACATTTATTATAAAACAATGAATATTAAATAAAGCAACTAATAACATACTTTAAAAATAATTTAACTCCTTTTAGAATAATTGGACAAGAAAACACTCTAAAACAGACTAAATCTAAAACAATCAAATTAGAGCACTCAGTATCAAAACACAAAGCAGTTTGAAAATGAAAGGGTTAAGAATATTCAGCAAATGTAATGATTTGATTAGTTTAGCATCAGCGGGTACTTCATCATGGATAATGACAGGGAATGGCCTTCGGTGCCTAAGTTGCTCATTGCTCTGACCATGACATTCTGTGCAAGCACAAGGCATTGTGTGCATACAAGTTAATGATGCCATATAGTTCTAAATCCCATGTTCAGGTATTGTCTTCAGAATAAAAGAACATATTGTTGAAGTGTTGCTTTTCAAACGGTGGCATTGGTGCTGATTTTATTTTAATTACTGAAACAGCTAAGTTTCAGTTTCTGTGTCCCCCCTCGCAAAAAAAAAAGTTAATGTCATAAAATTTCTATATTTTATTCCATAATAAATGTTAAAGGAAAATTATAGGCTTTGGAACTAGAGTCCACAAAGAAAGATCATGACTTTAAAGATATACAAAGATATTATGGGGTGTAATGACATCAGCTTGAGGTAGCAGTTGGGCCATGGTTTTCTTAATTTTACTGATTTGGTGTGATAAAACAAGAAACCCTTCCTTTTTGAATTGAAGTGGGATTGTGCTGAAAATACTTTGCCAGATACAACTGAAGCCTAAATTCCTTTTCTGGGAACGTGGTGGATATGAACACAACAACAATGCAGTCCACACATATAACTTGACTACACAAACTGATTTTAGATATGAGCAAAGCGTGCAAAACTGGTATGCTGCATTGTCCTAATCAGTTTAATTTCATTGTGGAAAATGAATTTATGATAATATACCAGAGAACCATTATGCATTTGACCTTATTAAACTGGAGTGGAATCAAATTGTATACTATTGACCTTAACCTTGGCTCACTGTGCAGATGAATGGAAATAATTGCACTAGTAAAAATAATCAAATGGCTGCACACAGCTCTGCAGATTGAATGGACTTTGGCTCAGTGCTATTAGGAATGATTTTGCCTATAGAAATTGAGTTTTGTAATTAATGAAGAACAGGGACAGGAAAAAACCCTAGTACTCCACTGTCTGCCTTTAAGCAATAGTGGATGGATGCAATTGTATTATTTGTTGTGATATTGAGATTGGATTTAAGGCTGAAACAGAAGAAATGCATGGCAGGGTGGGGATGGAAATTATGACTAGAGGCTTAGAATGAGTTGGGTTTGTAATTCAAATTAGACCAGTAAGTAAGGAATTCCTAACTATTATTCCAATTAAGAAAATGGAGCTATTGAGACTTACAGCTTATGTGACTTTGGTAGAAATTTGGCTCAGTAACTGTGAAAAAAAAAACCAAGCTGGAAAGATGCCTTCCCTGAGGTCAATGAAAACATTCATTTTGGTTAAATAGCACATTTGCAGTTGACGCTGTTGGGCGGTGGAACAGGCTGTGCGTTGGTGTATGTGGTCACTTAGGTGGAATGATATGCGGTCCTTCTTGTTCCAGAGCTGATAAACCAGCGGCTTCAAAACCCAGAAACCTGATTGCAGGCCTTGGCATTTAAGTGGCACAGTCTTTTGAGGCCAATCAAGACTTGATTTTAAACCTATTATTTAACAAAAATAATATGTTGCATGGTTGTTGGTTTTTTTTTCTTCCTCCAATTGCTGTTCTTTCTTCCAGGAGGGATAAAGAGTCAAGTTCTCCTTTGTCCTATTAATTTAATTAGTATTGGATTGATGTAATTGAGAACAGAATTTGTCCTGTGCTGTTTAAATTAAATGAGAGCTCCATCAGGCTGACTCTTTCATATTACAGTGCATCTTCATTACAACATCATTTAATTCCCTCTGTGATTTCAGCCCTTTATTTCTTTTCTCATGCAGAGTATCACTCTGACACCATCAGTCAGGCAGGGCATTTTACTGTTTCCTTCACAGAATTTGGCTGTTAAAAAAAAAAAAAAAAAAAAAAAAAAAAGAAAAGGGGAGGGGGCAACCTGGATGAACATTTCACATTTTGCTTTTAATCTTTTAATATTAATGCTGCAAGATTTCATTGACAGGATTTCATGACTGATGCAGGCATGCTGAGAAATGTTTTTGTGGCAAAGCAGTGCCACACAATGTTTACTGTCCAGCTGTTAACATGAAAGGGGGGCACATTGGCTGTATGGCCAATGCACAGTTGGTCTCCTTTGCTAAAGTGGTTTCATGCCAAACACATAAAGTTTTAATTATAAGCAGTTTGAAATATTTAAGCTCTTTGCGTTTCCTTATTCTTGTACAGAAACAAGACAAAAGTTCTTTTGAAATCTGATGACAGAAAGTATTTGACACCAACACCATGCAATTGTAGTGCCTAATTAATTAGTCTGAGTGATTAATTATGTTGTTGGGTTTTCTATTATTGTATCCTCCGCTTGGTACCTTAAGCCAAAGCATGTAATTACTCAAAAAGCAATAATCCTCCTCTCCTCCTTTTCTCTCCATACTTTTCTTCTTCAGTCTAAAAAGACAGTTTGGTCCACTGTGGGAATGGAGCATCGTTGCATGCGTGTGTTTCTTGGAAGGAAATCCTCAGCTCTCAGTGAGTCACTTCAGCATCCCTTTCAAAGCTTTTGTTTGAAGGTACATTTACCACCTAAGATCCTTTTCTGCATTTGAACACTCACATTGATGCTTTTAAAGGCTTAGCTAAGCTCCCAGCCCTTTTAATATCACAGCTGGCACCATGATGCTGTGGTTACTTTTGTAAAATGTCTTTGTGGTTAGAAGAGACAAGCACTAAGAGACAGGGCCTGGGGTTTATGCCCTGTTGAGCCTTGAAGCTCTCCTGTGTGCCAAAACAACTAAGACTCACTGGCTAGGATTGGTGAAAAGAGACGATATCCTAGAGCTGACTAGGAGATGAGACGTGCATTCTACCCCAAAGTGTGCTTTGTGGTTTTGTGACCTAATGACAATAAAAGGTAAAATGTAGAAATATTTTCTCCCCTTTCTGGGGAAATAACTAGTCATTTGAATGATGTGTATATATGTGTGTGTGTATATATATATATATATATATATATATAAGTGCATATATGTTGTTTTTTCCTGGTC
>VWZF01001875.1:791817-826862 GCA_013396755.1 Sclerurus mexicanus
TATAAGTTGTCTTTTCCTGGTCTGTTTTGAATGGTTACTGTGCCCCTTGTGAAGCTCACTCTCACAGTGCCCATCAGGGGGGCTCAGAGTCTGCCTGCTGGATCAGACCCTGCAGGGAAACTAAATGAAAGAAAAATCTTAGGTGCACAGATCATTGTAAATTCAGCAGGACTTTTGAGGAGCGTTATTGAAGTTAGGTACTCAGGTTCTTTCATGTATTTGAACTCTCATCTTTACAATTGCTCTTATTTTCAGAACAGGTGCCATCAACTGAAAAGTAATTCTTCTCCACTTTTTCCCTCTAGTGACACGTTCCGTGTCCAAGAGAAGGAATCGTTGCTTTCTGATGGGAAGCAAAATGTGATAAGAAACAGGCCATTGCTGGTAAGAACAGATCTGCTTAGAAGTAGAATTTAAAAAGAAGAAACTAACTATCTAAATAAATAGACACATAGACATGGATACATGTGTAAACTAACAGGCTTGTCTAATTCTGAACTGCAGCTTCTGCATGATGGAGAATCTGCCACTGCACAATTAACTAAGTTCAATAACAATTCCATTTGTGGTCCTTCATTAAAGTAACATCAGAAAAAGTGTCTATGCTGCAGACTGAAGTGTACTGCAGCCACACCTGAGTTTTAAATGAGCTGTCTTGGATACTGGGAGTCCTTGCCAAGGTCAAGATAAATTACTCTTCCTGATCTCTGTTTTGTCATGGCTGTGCAGCTCTCATTACCCAGACTAACTCATATGGCATTAACTTGAGTATCTTCTAACTACACATTCCATACTGCAAATATATATAAAATCAGTGTACATTTTTTAGTCAGCCAAGAAAAATCCAATTGCTTATGGTACAGTCCAGTCAAAATGTTTCCTGTCCTTGCAAGTCCCTCTTATTCACCTTTGACCTAAGCTGGATGCAGTAGTAACACTACCTGCATTTTTATCAGGTGTCCTGAAAAGTTGCTGCCTGATAAGCATGGTTTTGATGTGGGTTTTTTTTAGTTTTTGTTGTTTGTTTTTTTTCTGTCTGATCAATGTTCCAGGACTATTATGTCCCTCACAGCTGAACCTCCATTTACGTTGTACTCCAGGTCTTCTATAGATTGCAGGATTTGATAATCTGCCTTCCATTTTGCCACATTAGTGTGGATTTGAGTATTTTAATTTGAAAAGGGAACAAGGAGAAAGTGGGGGAAATACTAGAAAAAAAACCCCAGTAGATGAAGTTTACTGTTAACATATATTTTAAAATTTGTTTTTATTTCATGTGTATGTACCCTCATAAGAAATACTGCCACAGTACCCAACCAACTGCAGTGCCTCAATCTAAAGAACCACATCTGCACTGTGGCTTTTCTTGCAATAAGACTCTACTGCCTGTATCTGTGCAACAGGGTGATCAATGCCATCTCCAATTACTTGATGATTTCTTTATCTCACAAGGACTTTATCTCTTAGGATCTTTCTCCCAAAAAGAAAGGGTTTTTTTTTAGTGCTAAGTAACTTTTTCTGTTACTGACATCAAACATTTTATTTTCTTTACTTAAAAAGAAAAAGTGGCATCATTGAAAAGAGCTTTTACAAAGCCATCATCTTTTCTCCACCAAAGGGATTCTGGGGACCACTTGATGAAACACTTCTCATTAATAAAAAATGTTGCTTTATAGCTTCATAGAATACCTACCCAGTCTAGAGCTGTGAAGCCTTATTGACTGGGGAAGGGAAGGACTTAATTAGAGGACATTCATAAACATTTATAAGTGCTATAAGCAATGTTATACACATGGCATTGCATAGGTTGAGCTTCTGACTGAAAAAATTCTGAACCCCTTAGATGAATTATCGGGATGTTCTTATTTTCTGGCACAGGTTATATATCTTGATGCAACTTTACCCCTTTTTTTAAGTTGGTTGTCTTTAAAATTAGTTCTAATTCTTTTATTTGGTTCCAAAATAATGACGCAAAGCCTCACAAAGCTTAAGAATCTTGATTCTCTGGCTAGCAGTCCATTCTCAATGACTTTGCTTGCAAGTTATGGTCTATAGTTAAAGCCTTGCAAGTAGGAAGCCCAATTAGAGGGTTTCCTAGTGGGCTGGATGTGCTTGAGTGCCCCTCAGTGTAAAAAGTCTGATAATTCCTGTGGTGCTAAATCCTTCAGCATGCTCTTTTGGGGAAGAAGAGCAACATATCAAGGAAATGATGCTGACCTTTTGCCTTGCAGGCAACCTCAGAGCCGACAGACTCTCAGTAGGAGAGTGGATCCTCAAGGTGAAGGAACATGTCCCTGAACAAGACTTGTGTCCCCTTACAGTCATTATCTATGCACATATTTTTCAGCCTCTGACTTTCTTTTAATTAAAACTCCATTTTCTACACGTAGCTGGGTAAGTCTTTCAGACTACAATATTTTGTCACATTCATGAATTTGCAACACAGAAATATGTTTCATAATGTCTTTCATTCAGCTTTCTTATATTTCTTAATGCTGGCACAGTAAGACACAACAGAACATGGTACATTGCTTGTTCTTGTACTTTGATGTGAAAGAAGAATGCAATTAATATAGAAGACACTTTAAGTAAGATCACTGCAGAAAAATCTGTGGCTCACAACTTCTTGTAGTGTTTTTTTTTCTGTAAAGATTCATAGAAGTCTGATTTTTAAAAATATCTACATATCTCAAAGACCTTTTTATTCCCCCATTTTTCTCTTTCTCTCAAATTCGTGAGAGTTCTTCCTTTTGAACAATGCCTGCTTCAACCCCTCAGGCCATCAAAAAACCCCTGTGGGTGTAATGCCTCATACTTCTGCAGTGGGATCACTGAGCAATTTTTCACATGCTTCAATCTGCACTGCTGCATTAGTACAGCACAGCTATAGTGACAGGGAATAGAAGTTTTATAAATTAATAGCCATTAAAACATAGATTGCTATTAATAAATTATTTCATATCAAACATCTTTAGGTCATAATGCATTTGGGTCACAGCATGCAAAGCCAGACTTGATTTGAAATGATCACCTTGTGATAAAACCCTCCTCATCCTACTCCTTGTATTTGCCCTCGCAATGCAGTGCTGCACAGAACATAACCTCAGGCTGTGCAGTTTTGCAGGGGGCTTATGTCATACCTCTTACTTTTGCATCTGCTCTTGTTCCTTTTTATGGAGTACAGCGCCACAGAAAGAACCACTGTGTGCTCTGGATTGTTCTTTTCTAGCAGTGTTTCAGAGTAGTCTTGATTCTGCTGCTTGGGAGAAGGAGTCTTCCATCAGAAAAGCTATCAAAGCCCCTCTTGTGAATGCACCAGCATTACTAAGTGAACAGCATTTGCTTATTTATCTGACACTGCTCATGCCTTAACAGGTTGTGGCTCTTCTGCAAGTAGAGAGAAACACTCTTTTATGGACATTGTGTTTTCAGTTTAGATATTTCACTTGTCACCCTTCGTGCTCCTTGATATATTTTGGCATTGTTTCCTGTTACTGTACTTAATGTTGGTATATGTAGTAATGCCTAATACACAAAAATGCCTTCTTGTAAAATTTGTTTGGTAACCTAGCTGGTCAGGGTTTTTTTGGTGGTTTGAGTTTTTTTAAGTGTGGCTGCACCATGCCACAAGCTACAAACTAAATGTATATTAACTAAATTGACAAAAATACAACCTTGATAAAAATTTTCAAAATATGATTTCTTCTGGAGAACACCAGAAATCATAAAAAGTATAAGTGTAGACATTGTGGAGCAATAACCAGGTATGTCATATAAACAAAATCTAATACATGTGCAATCTGAAATACTACTACTCTTTGAATTCTGCCTGCTCTCTTCATTTTCATGAAGATCTACTTTGGATGTGTAGTATCTTACACCCAAAAAAAGCCATATTTATTTCAGGAGAAGAATGTGAGAGATAAGATATTTAAAGTACAGCTTCAAAGGCTCTTGAAAGAGATTCCCTTAATCTGACTTCATGCAGTTCTGATATCTTTCAGATGTAGTAGAGAAATCATTCTATAATAAAACACCCAGATCAATCAAACTCTCAGGAGAAGCAGTGGGATGGTATAAAGCCACATGCGCTATCCAAAATTTGGATAGAGGATGCAGACTTCCAGTTTCCTTGTAAGGAAATGCTTTATTACCAGGAAATCAATTGCATTTATTTTATGAGTCTTATGGTGGCTTAGAGGTATTTTGGTTTTTTTTAACCCTCTCCGTAACTAGAAAAATGACACACTGATTCTCTGTGGCCATGATGGATCGATATTCACTAGATATTGCATCAGAATTTAGCATATTTTTTCAAATGCTTCATGTAAGTTGAATGTGCCAGCAGAGTTGAATTAAGGCCACCTATCAATACATGTACAATTTAGTTTTACATTCATGTATAAGATGCATCACACACAGTCTTATGTCTGATACATCACACAAAGTGTTGTTTTTCTATGGCTTGTTTTCTAGTCACAAAAGAACACAGTTGTCAAACAACGTAAAATGAAATCCCCCCGGGCATTTTAATTTCTCAGCTTTGTAACCTGGCAATTAAGTGTTAACCTGCCTGGCTTAGCATTGTGTTACATCAGTCATACAAGGTTGAAACAGGTTAGATTTACTCATTTCTACAACCAATTACCAGACAGCTCATTCACACGCACATTCTATTCAAAGCCATTACATGGTTCATTTCATATAAGACTGCATTTGTGTTGCTGTGTTTATACTTTATTTTGCCTATGGATAGGGAGAAATGGTTGTTCTGCTGAGTATTTTCTCATCCTAGCAGATTGCACATGCCTCCATAATTTATTTGGAGGAAGAAAAAACAAACAAAACAAAATAAACTGCATGACAAAGACCCCCAAAAAACCCCAAACCATAAAATAAAGTTGCTGGTGTTTCCAGAATCCCTTGAGGAGTTGTTAGCTCCAGCAGCAGAAGCACATGGCAAAACTAAAAGGGAAAGAAATGCTACTGTTTTCAAAACTGTGAATTATTTCAAGATACAATTCTGTCCTGCCACTTGGAATACAGAATTTGCAACTTCTCACCATCACAGAAACACCTTAAAAACATCTTCCCTGGTCATGGATATGCATCTGCTCTAAAATGATGGATGTGGGATCTCCTGTCTGCAAGACCTGAACTTTGTGTGGGAGACTTAGATGGGAGATCACCTTCCGTAATGATTTCTTGTGTATTAATATTTGGCAGAACTAAAAACCCTTCACTGTTACTGTGTGAGATGTCACTCAAGGAGACATAGTGTACATTTATGGTCTCAGCCTTGTGGTGGGTCCAGAATACGCAAGGCGTAGGCCCAGGACACAACTGGTCCCAAATCAAAGCAGTACCAGGAACAAGATGCTTGTGTTCCAGGAGTACCTCAACTGGGACTGAAGGGGTTTGCAGTCTTCCTTATCACAGAAGTATAAGTTTGAAGTTTTATACTTCATTTCAGAAGTAGTCATGGGTACTTGGTGAGATACTAGGAAAACTTCTGGATGCCTAAGTGGCAAAATGAAAGTTTATGGGTTGTAATGCTGATGTTTGACTTTTGGACACCTGAGGAGTTTTCACTACGCTTGAAGCCTTGACTATTTTAGGCTCACCACTCCAGAATACAGTCCTGCATTCCACTGCACAGCTTCTGCTGCGATCATTGAGAGTTTGTTGTGCATAAAGAATGAAAAATCAAGTTCCAAAGAAAGGTTTGAACAGAATTACTTTGCTCCTTTCCTAAAGCCTTTTGTCTTTGTTTCAATCTAATACTCAAATTCTCTTCTTCCTTGATGGTCATTACTTATAAAAAATGAATCAGATTCATTTGCACTGTTGAGCACTTCCAAGAGATTTTATTAGACATTTTTATGGAGCATATTGAATAATCTCTGTGCTCTCATGTGCAGTGCCCACTATAGCTTCTCTTCCTGGCAGCTACGACAATTATTTACCACAGTTTTCCACACTGTGGTTAAAAAAGAGGCAATAAAAACACAGGTGAAATCCTGCCTCTCTTAAAATAAAAAGGAACTCTGCTGCTGATTTCAGCAAAGCCTGTGTCTCCACTGCACACTTTTCTTTGATTCTTGGTAGAATGAGAACTGCCTCATGTGCAGTCAACTCATCCAAAAGTCGAATTCCCTTCTGAGGTCCTTTTCATGAGATGTTCCGGTTCATTAAAAAAACACAGGTTTTAAAAGCAATGCAAAATACACCCCAAAGTGCTGAAGAAAAAAATCTTATTTCTGTTTAACCGCTTTTGAAATACTTTAAATACTGCACTTTTCAAGGTAATGAGAAGGGATTCAATACTCACTCCAAAGAGAATTTGACTCATGCAGCCTTGGTAAGACTATCTATCTGCAAATTCTTTGTGGCTAATCAGTTGTCAGTGATGTTTTTGACTTTCCTGCACATCACGTTAAGCTGCATTGTACCTCAAAATCACTGACATGCTAACAGAGCTGTTCCCAAAGAACTGACACAATCTCTGTGGCTGCCAGAAAAGATCACCAGCACAGCTCTGCACGTGAGTACTGTGAAGTTACCAACAGAAGATCGTGTTGGAAATGTGCAGGGAGAGTCCTGGCCCTCAGGAGAAGGAGAGTCATTAACCCAGATTATAAAGGATATGAGAAATTGTGGCACCATGAGCAGGCACAGTTTAAGACTGAATGGATCCAGAATTTTTGTTTTCAATAAATTTAAGAATTTTAATTCAAGTTTTTCCAAACCCCCAACCTGCTGGTCTTGTTTTTCAATCAGCTTTTAATTAATTTGGTATTTGGAATATTTTATCATCTTATGAAAATTTTTTTTAAAGATAATTCTTTTTAGGAAGTACACTTTCCACTAAATAATTCCTAGATGGAAAATGTCCATTAAATTTTACTGACATCTAACTCTGTAAATTGACTGACATGACTTGACTGACATGACTTAATAGATCTATTTGGGTATGTTCATCTTCTGTTTTCTTTTTAATTCAGTGCAGTCACTCCTTTTCTGTCTATGAGGCTTCAGATGAAGCCTACTCTAATCAGTGTGATTTCACATTGTTAAAGTCATACACATTAATTACTTTGTATTTTAATAATCCTATGCTGACAGAATTGTACAGGAATAGTTTCAGACACTTACCATGCAGGTTGTACATTAGATCTTTTTGCCTTTTCTCAGCAATTGCCAAGTTGCTGGCAGACAATAATTTCAGATAATTTCCATCTAATGGTTTGATATCATATACAGAATAAAGGAAAGATGTAATGAATCATAAAAGACATTTTCATTATCTCAGAATAAACTGGATGCAGTTATTGTATGAGACAGTTCAGTGTTATTGTATTCTGGAAAATTTCACTGAATCATAGCTAACAGTATCTTATGCCTACAACTAAGCATAAGTAGGAAAGAGATTTATGAAACAAAAGCAATAGTAAAAACTCTGAACTTACCAGATTTAAACCATGTATTGGGATCAACACTAGATTCCCATTTACTAAAATAATTGCAGCTCTAGTCCATTTGATGGAATCTTATCTCTTATACAGAGGAGAAAAAAAAATAGAAATAAGTATGGTTTGTCATGGATGACCAAATGTATGATTTCTATCCTGGCATTAAAAGTGAATACAGAGCTGTGACACATGGATCACATCTAATCTAAAAGCACTAACTTCTATGGCTGCAGGCATATTGTTAGAATTTGGCCTTTTATCACGCCTCCCATTTTCATTTTTTCAATTCTAATCCAAAGGCGCATTGATTTTGCTTGTCTGTGGTAGGGAGACTCCAATAAACAATGAAGAAAAAAATGCACTCTTGAAAAAATAAATAACCAGCTAGGGCAGTGCAGTGAGATGAATGCTTAAAATGTTAAACCCATCAGTTTTTCAAGGGAGCAATTCCCTAAATATTACTTGGGCATTGAAGTCAACAGAACCATTCAAATGAGTAAGCAGTTTTGATTGAATCCCAGCTTTGAGCATACTATCAAACACTGTTTTCTTGCCAGCTACTCAGTAGCTCTCATTATATTCACCCATGTACCCAGGTACAGTATTTTACAGGAACACAAATCAGCAGCCTCTGCTCAGATGAGCTTATGCTTATTAGACTGAGAGTGAGGCACCTTGGTGGGGAAAAGATCCTAGTTTAGGAGAAACAACAGGGAGAAATTTGGGTGATATTTTTGCTAGGAAAGCGATGTTATGTACGTTGTTGTTGGCTTAGTTTTCTTCACATGAAAACTTTCAAAAGCTATATCTCAAGTTCTCTAAGTATTTCACTCAACTCTGGACAAGATTTCAAAAGACAGCTTTTGACCTTATCAATGCTGCTTTTAACCCTTCTATGTTTGCAAACAGATGGGTTCTTCATTCCAGACACAAGTAGTAAGAAAAGGAATTTTCAAATAGCTCCTGTCTGCTTTTCATCTTCCCTTGAGGTACCTCATACACGAGACCAAAGTAGTCATGGAAAACTTGTGAGAAGATGCAGTTACATTGCTTCCATCTGCACTGGTATAAATCATCACCCTTCTTTCTATTTTAAACCTTGAATATTATTATTTAGCTAAGAAAAAAAAATTGTTCTGTTTCTTTGTCCTTCTGTAAACATTTCAGGGAAGTCAAATACTTAAGTGCCTTTTAAGTGCTTATAAAAGCATAACTACAAAAGAATATTTTATTATATGCTCAGCACTATTTATCCTTATAGTATATTATTTTCCTCCCCATCTGGGCAAAAAAAGTTATGCTGGCCATGAATGGAAATAATTTTCCATATGTGAGAAGAGTGAGTGATTGGTTTTTGCTCTATCTCATACCCGGTGACTCAGGTCCAGTTCCCTCACCAAAGTGTTATGAAGCTTGTTCTGGTAGGAGTGCTCAGACAGTCACATCTTACCAGTTTGGGAAGCACGGACAAAAGAGATTCTTACTCTGAAGCCATTGTAAAATTATCTCAGAGGCAGAATGCTGGTATCAGATAGATAACAGGTCTTATCCAGTGCAACCATTTCTGCCTTATTGTGCTCTGTTGCTCAAAATATCTGAAAAAAAAAAACAAACCCAGATCAAAAAATCCATAGAGGACATGGTCCTGTCTTTTTACTGACTCTATAAAGTGCTGTTCATGCAAAAGACACTAATATTTATGAAATGGCTCACAAGTAAACGGGCAACACAATTTTCAAACCAGCAATACAAAACATAGAACTATAACTTTTTTGTAAGGAATGAGGGAGAAAAAAAAAAAATGCTACACATATAGCTAATTTTAGAAGTAGAGAGTGTTGTTTAATATGGTAGACACTGTACTTACTATGAAGAAGACAGCTTTTTAAATTCATAGGCATCTAATAGGAAAACTGAATGAAGATTCTGAAAGAATATGATAAAAGCCTCGTCTCTCTCTTTTTGAAGTCTGTATTGATTTGGATTAGATCCTGTGTATATTGCGTGATAAGCAGATTTGTATTTATTAGTTTGTAAACTATGCAAAGCATCAGAATTCCAAATCAGGTGTGCTTGGCTTTATGGACATGGGCTCATAGTGAAGCAGCAGCTACGCTAAGCCATTTACTGAGAGAATTGTTACTAAGGAGAAGATCCATTACATTTTTATAGAGAGAAATCATAAGCCCATACTTCACACTTCTGGGAAGGCGTTAACAATAAACCACATAGGAAATCATTCAAAATGACATGAAGGAAAATAATTTTATGATCACTAGGGAACCTTGAAGAGACTGAGAGTTATACTTGTAAAAATTATAATAAGAATACATCCTTTACAAATGTCTTGTAAAAGGAAAAATTTATTATCATTGTTGTATTTTGAGTATCTCTTTTTGGCTGGTGATTTTTAGCCACTCTGCTCCTAGTGAAAGTTCTTTTTTTATTATATTTTTTTTTTATCTTGGAGGAAATAACAGATCATTTTCACATTTTTGACAAGGACATAGGAATGAATGGGCTAATAAAAATTGGGAAATTGCTGTTTATTGGTAACATATTTCATATTTACATCCCACTTTCAGCAACCAATGAAAGAGAGAGACATGTTTACATACACAGCTATCACCCATTTTTCATAGAGCTCAACAGCTGTTCAATACTATACAGTTATTTCACTTTAGTCAGGAACAGGAAATAAGCGTTTTGACTGGAACTGCCAAATGACTTTTGTTAATCAAAATACACATATCTGAGATTTAATATGGACAGGACTGTAACTTCTGTTTATGCTAAAAGTTAAAAAAAAAAAAATCTTTCACAGCTTCAAGAGGGTAGAAATATGTTCTTGTATCTCACTTGAGCTGACACACAGCTTACTGTTTGACCTGTCATGGCCCTCTCTTAAGAATTTATGAGAAAGTCACAGAAGAAAATTTAATATCTGTGGTTGAAAAGAGCAGGACACTTCTTGGGAGAAAAGGAAAACAGTCCTCTTTATACCAATTTGTTTATATGAATATACATCAACATACTTCTTGTCTATTTGCGTGTATGTTGTCCTTTACTGTGGTGACTCAGGTAATGCTGTGAGCAAACCTCAGTGCTGGCAGGTGGGTGAAGCTACACTGCCTTTAGTGGAGTCAGAGTTAAATAGCTCATGGTGTGACCTTATCTGTCAACAGGAGGCACATAAGGTTCATAACCTCTTTGCTGTTCTGAATCTTTCATAGACTTTCCCATTACTATACATTGTGAGTATTAGCAATTTTTGTTGTGTATTATCAAATTATAAATTACAGTTAAGCAGGATGGATTTTCACCATGAAAAGTATTAAGAGAAAAATTGCTCTAGTTTTGCAGTAATTTCCATGATATAAAGAGAAGTATGTATGAAACTTTCAAAAAGTCTATTCTCTGTGTGCAATTAAATTATTTATATGGTGTATAATTAATATGTTCGGTGATTTTGGTAAAGAGGCTTAGCTTTTAATCCTTCTCTAAAGATAAGAGATCACAGGAATGAAATGCAAATTTGAGGTCTTATTTTATGTTTGTATTATAATATCAAGCACTTTTCACTGTGGATGAGTATTAAGAGAAAAACAACAAGAAACCCAGAAATCCCCATAGGCTAATGATTGCATTATCAATGCAAGCAAATTCCTCAGCACAATGCTGAAAGAATTAGGCATAACAGCAGTTCAGTGCATGGTGTAGCAGATCAGAGGGTGTTAAAGTACCTTAGTTCCCCATAGGTAATTTGAATATATAATAGGTGTAGCAACTAAATGCTCTAAATCCATTTATTTAAGAAAAAATCTTCCCCGTTTCAGAGGACACAGAGGCCCCAAAAACTGCTGAACTGCCAGTTTCATTACACAAAGTTGGAAAGTGAGAGAGACAGAGAGACAGACAGAGAGACACACAGACTACAGTCTCTCATGGCCTGTGGCATCACACTGCATGTTCAGAAGAGATGTCATGACTGTGATCTGTAAACTGTGTGAAGCAAGTGGCCATGCACTCAGATAAGGGATTAGAAAGGGCCAATGCCAGGGCAAATCCTGAGATCTGTGAGAGATCAGGTCCGACTGGCTCGTGCATTTCCACTGATACATGTGCTCAACTTGTAGAGTGGTGCAAAAATTTCAAGTAGTGCTATACATCCCTGTGATGTGCATACATGCCTTTCCCTGTGATGTACATACATGCCTTTCCCTGTGATGTACATATATGCCACTCACTGTTGTTGCAGCTCACAGTTCACTTCTCAGAGCAGATTGGTTTGTAGAAATAGTCAAGCTTCTCAGTGAATTAATAAAATCTGATTTCTTACTGATTCACTTACTACTTTCTCTTATAAAAAGCAGCTCTCTTTCAAGCTCCCTATAATCATATTCTCAACTATTTCCCTTGACAAGCATATCCTCTAAAGCATACATCTCTGCCCACCACCCTCACCCAGGGAACCTGCTGATCACAAGCCAGGCGGGTGCTGAGAGGCTCCCTGCTAACTCTGCTGCCTGGGGAGGAGAAGGGCAAGCTGAAAAAATAACTGCTGCCTTCCCTGACTGCAGCATGAACGTGGGTCCTACTTTCCTGTTAGCTGCAGATTTCTATGTAGGAGTTTAAGCTAGGAGACCTCTGTGTCTCTCAAATCTAGATGAAGTTGGACAATGGATGTAAGAGTTGTTTGGGAGGGATTGACAGACTAATATGCAGATGAACACCTAGCCTGTGTAATCCTTACTGTGGAAACTAAGGAGAAAGATCTGATAATGCCCTCAGGTTTTGACTGTCTTTAAAAAGAAGTCTCTAATTCTCCCCATGGAAGGTGTGGTTTAGTCTTGAGCATGAAATAGAAGGAAAGTAATACGAAAAGTATCTGTTCCATGAAATTTCCAAAGCTGTACTCCAAAGTCAAGAAACTTTGTTTGGATAACCCCAGGTGAACACTGGAACTTCAACAACTTCAAATGTTGCCCACCTTTGAAATATTTTCTATTATTAATGAAGGTGACAGTTAAAAATCCTTATACAAACACTCATAAATTTGAGTTAGTTAATAGTTCCCTTCTCTCATGATAATTCTAGTATGAGGAAGGCTGAGGAAGACACTTTGTATATATCTGGTGAAACCAGATCCAAAAGAACACCCAGGTTTTCCCTTTAACTTCTGCATACACTAAAAGATACTACGTGGCCTGCTCTATATTACTGTGACAATGCTCAATATTATCAATTATGTTTTGTGCAAGTTTTTGGGAAAGACAGCCAGGAATATTATCTTTGCAGCCAAGTTCTGAATGGCCCTGCTGAGCTTATATCCCATATATTAACATATCCTTCATTTGATTTGACTATTGCAACCCTCAATGCACTGATCCTCATTCCATCAATGATTAGTCACTTGGTGGCTGTGGGCCACTAATTAAGACACAATGGAATAAAGCAAGAAGTTTAATAGCTGAAGATAGTGAGAGCAACCAAGATTCAGCCACCTGATAGAATGTTTACTCAGCTTGCATTAAGCTGTAAGTTATTAATATTTCTACTGTCTAAAATACATAATTGCAGTACTAAATGTACCTACATGAAGCAAAAAAAAAAAATTCAATACAACAGCATAAAATTGTTGGGAAAAACAAATGCACAAAATAGATGCATAAAGTTCACACTAATATGTTATTATCAGAAAATAATATATACCAAAGAAGAATGTTGTTTTACAATACATAGGTGAAAAGTTGCTATACTTTGTCATTCTAGAGAACACAACTCCCCAAAGGGCTTGAATGAGAATAAAAACCCAAGCAGCTGTCCACATTTTGGCAATTTTTCTGGAAGGGATTGAAACATTTTCAGTTTCATTTGAAAAGATTTTTCATCCCTGATGTTTACTTTGAGGTTGAGACTCAAAGTTCGGAATAAAAAGGAAACCTAAACACAGGACTAGAAATATTTATTCATTTCAGGTCAAAACGCAGTGGATTTTACTAAATCTTTTCATTCATGTGCATCGAAATTATTCTCCAAGATCTAGCAAATGCCATAACTTTCTACAAAACAAATGTCACTCAATTGATAAAAAGACTTGTTTAATGAGTAGCTGCACTAAATTAACTTCGGAGAATGCCCCAAGCATGTCATTTTCATTCCTTCAAAAAGCTCTAGCATCGTACTCTGAAAGAATCTTGTGAAATGGGTTTTTTCAATAATTCTGAAAATCAGAGGGACAGAGACTATAAATTCAGCCTTGTCAACACTGTTACTATTGCAGTACAGTGCATCCTGTTTTAAACACAGTGAGATATCTTGGTACAACAAATTATATTTTCTTTTGCCCATTCAGGTGTTGCAATTAACTCTCCATCTTTCACGAAAGCACAACAGTAAGGAGTTGCATATTTCTGTTGAAGTTCTGCCCTGTGCAGACCAAAACCCATCACTTTACTGGTACCCTCTCTTTACCTCCCCGTTTCAGCAAGGCTGCCAGATTCAGAGCTCATTCCAAGTGGAAGAAAACAAGAAACTGCTGTTGGAGATGACAGAGACTTCTGCCTGGTCCATTATCACATCACAAAGTGTGATTTCCTTAGGATGCCAGGAAGAAACGGATCATTATGAGAGCTGATTTATTTCCATTGCTTTAGACAGTTGACGTAAGAAACAAGTCTCTCTTATGTAACAGTAGTTCTGGACAGTAAAGTAACACAGTGAAATTAATGTAAGTGCTTTATATAACAAATTTCACTCAAATCTCAACACTGAGAACCACTTTAAAAAGTGACAGCCTGCAAACCAAGTGATTTGTGCTTGATAGTAGATTTTTAAATATAGATTTTTAAATAATGATGTAGAGGTGCTTGGTGATATGGTTTCGTGGTGGACTTGGCAGTGCTAGCTTAATGGTTGGACTCAATAATCTTAAAGGTTTTTTCCAATCTAAACAATTCTATGATTCTATATTTTTTCATTTTATTGTATAGTTGCAGGATGTTAATTTGTATGAACGCATTTCCTATTATTTGTTTAAAAATATTACTAATGAAGCAAAAGGTCGTTTCTACCACTTCTACTTCTTCCTTCCTATTCACCACACTGCATGTTGGTCTCAGTATTAACAAGCAAAAGATTTGTTTAATATAATTAGTTCTTCGTATATCTCAGTTCTTGTTATCACCCAATTATCCCCCAGCTACTTTCAAATCAATTGTTAAGAAACCATCCTTCCCAGATAGCAAAGAATTTTAGTTTTATTAAGGAAGTTTCAGCAGATGGGTACATAACAGCACATGGGGAATTTCATGGAAAATGTACACTGCATTACGTGATACATTCTTTTGAAACTATATTTTCTCTTAAAATTTGCATTATGCAGAACTGCGTCATTTTGTACAAAGACCATTGATAAAACAGGACAGTTGTTGTGGCAATTTAATGTGGTGTTTATTTTTATTTTTTTTTTAGGACTCCTCTTAGTACATTTGCTTTTAACAGGTGTTAATGTACTAGTCTTTCGGCGAAACAAATTAGAGAGGAATTTTTATTTCTTGTATGGGATTGCTGAAGACTTCTTTTCTCATTTAAGAAGTGGCATATTTTAGTAAATTAAAATCATCATCAGTTTGTTGCAAAAACAGTTCTCCTGTGTGATGTCAAGCCAAAGGCTGAGTGAACACATGAGAATTGTATGTGAGAAGTTTCCTTCAAAGAACTGTTTGTCAAATTTAGTATTTCATTCCTTGGATTTATGAGGACTCTGAACTTTGCTTTCACTGGACTCTATTTGAAATTTCCATTGAGTTCCCAGGTAGCAGGAGTGGGGCCTCAGTCTTTTAGGATAGATAATTGAATTTCACACCCCATTGCTTCACATGCTTGAGGACCACTGCAAGATTTAAACCTCCTTCATTTTCACATTGAATTTCTGTGAAATCTTTTGCAGTTCTAACAGAGAACATGCTCCTCCCACAACTTTTGATCATTTGTGAGTATTTCTGCAAGGATGTCTTCCCAACGCCTAGTTGCCCAATAAACGCCACAAATAACACTCAGCCTTTCTTGAAAGGTGTAGTATTTCTTTCTTGATGATCCCTTTTTTTCTTTTTTTTTTTTCCTCTCACTATATATCTTAAAAAGAACTTTTGCTTACTGCAGGGAAATAAGACTGTGTTCACCAAGTTCTGTATCTCTTGTTATCTGCGCACTTATTGATGTTCAGGCTCAAGGACATTTTCTTACTGTGTTCAGATGCCTTTCTGGCGGCTGATTACATTGGCATTTTCCTATTCCATTTCTGGCAGGGTTTCAGTGTATGTTTTTGCAAGGATAAGTGAAGTGTCAATGAAGTTAAATGAAAAGAAACACAAGAAATGAATTGTTCAGCTTTGGCTTTGTGGTCATCCAGTTAAGCATTAAGATGCAAATGCTCTCTGGAATATTACAGAACAGCTGAACTGAAGTGATGCAAACTACTCTTGTGGTTTGTCAGGTACAGCACTGAATTATTTTTATCTTCTGTTTCTAATTTTGCAGCAGTTTTACATTTCTTTTATGGTAACCTATATCATAAATACAAGACAGAAAAAAGGTATAGAAATGAGTTGGAAGAACCTGTAAAGTTAAATTTTCTTGCCAAGTTAGAATGATCTTTTAGACTAAATTGAGTTGCCAAGTCATAATTCTTTCCTGTGATCTGCCTTTGGTTGAATTAAATCTGAATTTTCACAGCCAATATTATGTTGTATAATGCCACAATCTAACAATTCTCAAGTTTTTCTTGATTATCTGGTGTCTGCCACTGGGAAAGACACCCTCGTGCAGTTCTGGTTTCCACAAAAACACACATATAAATGTGTCAAGGCCATGATGTCAGATCTGTTCAGCCTTTTTTGTTCAGACTGTTTTGGCCAGTAGTTTTGAATTTCAATACAAGGTTTTCTCTGTTTAATTGTAACTGCAAGTTGGATCTACCATACACACTGAGGTTGTGTGTACACCAAATAATGTCACGGATTCCATTTGTACTGTTTAGGGACTGAACTTGTATATGTGGTTTTCTTCCTTCCTCTCTTTCTCATCCATTCCTGATATCAATATGGTTATCTGCTGTCTCAGTGCAAAGTGAATTTTCTGCAGCGAAGCTCTTGGGTCTGATTTTTTGGTAGCTGTCTGCACATACCAGCATGGCCTGTTATATAATTGCTCCAATTACTGGCATTATCTTAGAAAGGAAATGTGTTTTTATTTTCAAATGTGAGCTATTTTATAAAGCTATTTTAGCATAAGTAAGTTTTCTTGCTTAAAAAAAAAACAGTTGGGAAAATGTGAATATTAGATAAAGAAACTGAAAATATGGGATCATGCAATCATTTAAAATTAAGCCAAATTAACCTGGAGAGAGTGAGACTGTATCAAAGCCTGCATAAGCAAATGTCATTAATTTTCACATTTGTAAGAAGTTCTCCATTATTTTCCTTTTTCTTAAAGGGTACTGTCATTTATCCAAATATGAAGAGCCCCATCCTAGGGTTTAGTTCCCTAAGAAGAGCATTCATGCCTCTGTCAATACAAAAATTAAAACACTGTAGTAGTTCTCAAAAGCTCCAGGTATAAGGTGACTAGGAAATACATGATCTTTCAGCTCCAAGGCCATACTTTTTCCTGGATGATATAAATATCACCAGAAAGCCACCCACCAACTTCTTGTCAGAACAGCAGCATTTGCTCAGGGCAACTGAACAGTGACAAAGCTGTTCATGGTTTTTCACATTAAACTATCTCTTTCTTTATTTTCTCCTGTTGCAACCCATGGTTGTTTTCAATGTTCATTTTATGATACTGGTCACTAGGGGAATGCACTATGGAGGACCTGAAAGAGCACAAATTCAGTGGCGAGAGGAAATAATTTGCTGGGAACTTGATGCACCAGCAATTATAAATACTTGCATCATAACTGAAGTTGAGATATGATGCCTGACCTACATACTTGTGTAGCAAGATTAATGCTGGGAAAAGCTACAAAGGTAAGTTAATATGGATACAAGATTTAAGGGAGGAATACTTCCTATGTATCATGGGCAAAGAGGACATTTTCCACAGGCGTTTGAAAAATGCATAATGCCTCGTATCAGAAATCCTTGTGCTGGACTCACGTATCCCTCTTCTCATTTTCCAGTAGACCTTGCCAGCTCAAGAGATCATAAGTTGTCCTAAGCAGCCCCTACAGCTCCCCCAGGTAAACACCCCAGAGTCCAGCTCTGGTGGGTGGTGCCCAGAGCTACTGCAGAAGATCAAGTTTGACTCCGTATGAAAAGCCGAGCCCCCGGGTAGCCTTCTAAAGAGCTCATCTAAATGTAATAAGGTCACTGTGATGGTCAAATTGCTCAGGCTACGATCTTAAGCCAACAATTTGAAGTCTGTCTTCAAGAACCTCAAAAGTGTCATGAATTTCCTTCAACCTCCAATGTTTTCTAGCAGGATGAATGAAATGGAATATAAATACAACCTGGGGCTACTTGGGCTGCTTTGCCAACAGTTTTTAACCATGACTGATGGCAGCCGAGACCACATTACCCTATGTACTCCCTTTGAGCTTGCAACCATTATTCTTCCCAAGGCACGATCTGGGGTGACAACGTCAGACCACAATGACTGCTGAAACTATTCATTCCTTAAGCAAAAAAACTCTTAAATCAGGCCTTGTGGATAGTCTCAGACAGAGATGTGCTCAAGAAAATCTCGGCAATTAGCAAGTTTCAAATGCCACATACTAAATAAGAGGGGCCAGATTCAACCAGGACATGTACATATCTTTCAAACGACTTCCCATTACCCTTCATGAGTCAGTATTGCCTAAAAGGTAATTTAACTTACTGTCTTGTCTTTCCAGTTGATAAAAAAATAATCTCTTGCTCTGAGACACCTAACGGATGATCTGCTGAAATCTATGCCTAAATAATTATCTGTCTAGGAGACTCTGTTATATGGTGAGTCATCATTCACTGTCACTATAAAGGGCTTGTTCTAATTTTGAGACCCTCATTAGATTTAAAATATCAAACAAAGTGTATGCCTCTGACAGCTAGTCCACCAGAATTGCAGCAGGAATTCTCTAAAGCGAGGAGAAAACAAAAACTGTTCTGAAGCCACAGATCTAGAATATACAGCACTTTCAGCACAGAGCGAAGTCAGAGTTCAAGGCACAGAACATTTGAGTTCAACTCTTTGGAGGAATTTTCTCTTACTAATTGTCTGTAAGCAGAAGAGAAAAATGTGGAGAAAAGCAAAGATGCAAAATATTGTACTCCAGTGCAAACTTCAGCAGTACCTTCAGGGAGGGAACAGAATGTAAGTTACTAGATATAACAAGCAATAGTTTTTCTTTTTTATTATTGTTGTGGAAGAGAAAGTAGGTTTGGGATTACAAGGGCTCTTATAGGATGCTTTATTGGTTCCTATGCAGACTAGCATGGAAGAAAAAAGGTGGAAAATAATCTAACAGCAATGTTGAGTGATTTCCAGCTTCCACAAATGACTGAAGTCAGGTTCTCATACTCTTTCTGCTAACTATTTTTGTATTTGATTCCTTTTAGAAGGCACAAATGTAGTAGGCTAAAATTAAAAAGATATCCCTTGCCAGAAGCTCAAACAGAGCTCAGTGTGACATTGGACTCCAGAAGTCAAAGTCAGAGCAGGGTGGGAGGAAGCAAACTACAAAGTCTTGAGGAATTGGAATAACCATAGAAAAAAACTGCTCTTTGTGCCTAATCTCAGCCATTGGGGAGCAATGCTTGGTTAGTAGGATTTGTTTAAACCATACATCAGAACAGTTCTTTGAAAGAAAATTTGACTTTTGACTCAGAAAAACTATGAACTTGAAATGGAGGCTAAAAGCTTTCAGAGCACAAACCTGTCTGTGTGTGAGAATAGTTTTAACTTAGTAGACTTAGACAAGTCAGGGCTTTTCCTCAGAATATTAGGGAGCAATACAGAGGAAGTTTAGGGTGCACCTGAAGACATTAAAGACATTAAATATGTGGGTTGACTGCTTGTACAGCAATTATGAGAAAGGAATTGTGTCAGCACAGCTGTGAAAGTCAGTTTATACTAAATATATGTGAGCTGAATAGCCGACTTTATATTTTTGCTGCTGTTCTCATTAACTGGATTAGCTGGTTGCACAGAGCCCTACGTGGGTACAGCTGCTCCTGCCACAGAGGTACCTGTGAGAACTGGTGGGACCTCCCTGCCACTGTGGGGACAAAAAAACACTGGTTCTTCCTTGTCAGAGTGATCTTGGCTTTAGACTCAGCTATAACTCAGACGACATGTTGTTGATTTTCTCCCCAGTTCCCACTGTTTAATCCTCCTGCTTCATGTCTATTGCACCAATTTGGCTGCAAGGGGTTACCCAAGGTTCCATCACCTGCCAATAGTGGAGCAAGAAAAAAAATGAGAAAAGACAACAGACCCACAGAAATACATACAAGGTTTAAATAGCTTCAAGAAATTTGGGGAACCTCCTATGAATATTTAGCATGAATGTATTAGATACTTTTTGTAAGTTTGTCTGGTGTAGTATTTGATTCAATGGGCACATGATGCCACCAGTGTCTTTGAGACATTTTATGACATTTCCTCTCCTGGGTTCTGTACAGACTTCTATAATATCTTATATTAAAAAAATAATTCCTAAAATATTTTTCTTACAACCCAGACAAATGTGACATCCAGCTACCTCTGACTGTTATTAAACTGTGCAAGTTTCCAGCTCTGCTGAAAGTTTTATGACGTTTCAGCAACTTCTGGGCCAGCCGGTAACAACTGTGGGTTTATGTGGAAATTGTGCCCAAACAACAATGAATGTGAATGCACCGCTTTGGGCAAAACATGGATATGTAAATGCATCTGCATTGACACTGAAGAAAAATGTCCCTTTTAGTTCCTTACAAGGTGAAATACAGAGCTATGAAAATGATGAGAAATTACATTTTCTTTGAATAAATTAAGAATGAAGATACATATTTTTTTCTGCATTCTACAGCTGGATTCATTTTCTCTTGTTATAGTTCATCTGCACTCAGTCCTGTCTAGCACTGCAGTGGCAAACATAGTGCCATCTCGTGGATAAAGACCTGTACTCCCAGTAAAACATGGAGTTTTCCCCACTGGAAGTAAATCACTTGCAGTGTACAAATGTGACCCAGGGTAGCAAGCTGCATGCACAAACATTGGTGGGGATTGACACTTCTTCTCTCCTGATACACAACAGCAACCCTTCTGGGGGTGTATCAGAGGGCAATGGAATCCCAACATATATTTCCCCAGAGCACATTATTTTGAATTATGCTGGTGGTAATGTGTAGTAGATATTTACTTGGTTGGTTTATTAATAGAGAACGATTTTCCATAGTGGAAAATGTACCATTTTTATCATGGTATGTTAATTATAATATTTTGCATGCCAGTAAAGATCAGTCACATCTTATATTTAGAGAGAGTCTGAATGATTAAGAACATTCCTATAGCTTATGTTTTAATCCAGTTTTGGAATAGAGACAAAATCAGTAATGCCTACCTATTAATAGCTGATAACTAACTTGAGGCATGTTTCTGTGCAATCTGTCCATAAATTAGTGGGTTTAAAAAAACAACAACAAAAAAAAGATGAATTGCCATTCCATAAGATTCAGTACACTCTATCTGTAGTATCACAAACACATACATAGATTTCTCTGCTCCTCCTGAATGCTGGCCAGCTCCAGTAGATGGCTAAACCACAAAGTGAAATCTGATCTTCTGCTCATATTTTGCCTGTGGTTGCACCATTATCAGTTTCATACTGGTTCCATGTCAGACCATAGAATCATAAACCAGTTTAGGTTGGAAGGGATCTTTAAAGGTCATCCAGTCCAACCCTCTTGCAATAAGCACGGACATCTCCAAGGAAATCAGGTTGCTCAGAGTTCCATCTGACCTGACCTTGAATATTTCCAGGGATGGGGCATCTACCATCTCTCTGGTAAACTTGCTCCAGTGTTTCATCACCCTCATAAAACCTTTCTTCCTTATGTAACTCTACACTCCTTTAGATTAAAACTATTACCCCTCTGTTCTATCTCTTAACAGCACATGGTACAGAGTTTATACTGGCTCTGAGATTCTGGATTTCTGCTGGCTGTGGAAAGACAGGCAACACCTGACCACTGAAGTGGCATGTATGGTTAGTGCCTGAATGGTCAGCACAAGGTTTAGTCTAACAGAAATGTCCTGAATAAACTTGGACCAACAGGGGGAGGTAAACACTTTGCAAAGTGGGAACAGTCCCTTACATACTGTGGCTTCAGTGTTTCTGATCTGATACTTCAAGTTCTGAGGCTGTACTATCAGACCATGGCCAAAGGAGCGTCTTAATTTGTCATTTCACACACACATATCTTCTGGGAACTGGTTAAAGCATCACATTTTCCTGTCGCTCACTTCTGCCCCTCGGCATCAGTTCTGCTGATACAACTTTTAACCTTGTGTAGTGAAGCAGACTGGGGGAGTGATCCAGGCTAAAACTCCTGCTCACTCTGTGTGTACCTGTGTGTGTGTGCATGTGTATGAACACTTCCTCCCTGGAGTAGGGAGGAAACTCCTCCTTTTTGCGGTCTGCTGGCCCAGCTATTGCATCTCACTGCCCTCTGAGTGCTAAACAGATCCACTGAATTTATCTGGCCCTCATTTGGCTTAAAGTTTTGTTGAGTGAAGGACAAACAGACTGGCCTGTGAGAAATAAGGGCAATGCAGTTTAGTCATTGAAATTCTCAGGTTCCTAATGAAACCTTTAGCAAATTAATCTCACTACAAAACAAATTGCAGTGTAAACAAAGCAGAGTCACCTAACCTACTAAATTGATGCAGGTGATTTGCTCCTAATGCAGAAGGATGTCAAGTGAAAGCTGAAGAAGCTTCATGTTATATGCCTTCTATGTTGTAAAATATTCAGCTGATTCACTGAGGACAGAAACATTGCACTCACCCAGAGTCAGGCCAGCTCTCCTCTTGGCTAATGTCACTGCTCATGGGGAGTGCTATCTTTACTTATACAGGAAGGGTGAAATGATCTTTGTGTCACTCTATCGTACAGTAAAGGGCTTGCATTCAAGTAAACCTACAAAAACTAAAATCCCTCTGCCAGGTCTCCAAGCTCTTTCAAGAGTAAATGTCTAGCTCACAACAAGCACTGAGGGGGCAAGGACTGTTCGGTTTAGGTTGTAGAACCAGTCAGTTCCTTCTTAAAAACTGACTTCTGCAATGTTGCTTTTCCTTGCTGTTTGTGGCCAGTCCCGAGGAGCTTCTCTGTTTGTGACTGGTTTGATAGGCAGCCCTTCATCCTTCTGCCCAAGCCTACTCACCCTCCAGTTCTGGAGTCCAAGCCATGCTGCCTTAGCTCCACAGTCTCCAGTCCTGTCCCTGGAGTGGGCTGTTACTTAACCTGCTGGAAGGTCCCTGCAGAGTAAAGTCGATACACTGAAGGACCGTCAATCTGCGACACAAGTGTGTTGTTTTGTGTCCCAGAGCCCAATTCTTGACCGAGGACACTCTGCAAGATGTGAGCAAATTGAAGATAAGCAGCTCTTATCAGATGGATCCACAAAAAGTTACCAAACACTGAATAATATCTAAAGGCTGTAGACTTGAAAAATAGGCTGTGGGTAATTGTGTTCATGAATGAAAAATTACAGAGTAAGTTGCAAATAGTAGCTTTTCTCCCTTCTTATTAATAGGGGGAGTTTCTACTTCCATTTACATCATGTGTGCTGCATTCTTTCAGATGACCATTATGTTGTTTTTTGTGAGAGCAAAATTTTGACCAACGTATACTCTTAATCAAGCGAGCACCTGTTCTAACAGTTCCATATAGCAGTACCAGGTAACTGTTTAGCAGATTTCTGATTCCTCCAGACCTGCTAACAAGTGAGTCTGTATAAGGGATAATATTAATTGTTCCTTGGTGTATTTCAGAAATTGAATATATACAAAATGGTAGGAAACTTTGTGGGACCTACTAGACATATGCTGTGTCTAGTCTCACTGATGCAGTTCTGTGAAAAGCAGTGAAGCAGACAGGAGCTGTCAACAATTATTCATCAAATGCCTGATTTGTTAAATATTGCATACAGATTGCCTGCTGAATAATAAGAAGCAAATTCTGGAACTTGCTTCAGTGTAATTCAGAGCTCCTCCCAATCAGATATTAACATCTGGACTTTCAAGTACGTTAGACCAAGCTATTATTTTAATTTCATTGCTGCCTTCTTACAAGTTCCTATTTAATTAACAATTATGGTGCTCTTTGAAGAGCTCTCAATTTTTTTACCCCATAGAGCAGCTTAGAAGCAGTGCTAGCTGTCTTAGCAGATCAGTCATTTGTTTTGATAACTCGAGTGATTTATACATTGAAATGCAACTACCTTGTTCCAGATTCAGGATTGTTGAAACATAATGTGCAATGCATAAAAAAGCTACTTAGAAAACATTGATGCTTTAAGCATTCCTCAGTTTGCCAGCTCTAGTAGAATAAACAATGAAAATAGCCAAGGAATCTTCTTCCATAGTGAAATTACAGAAGAAAACCCTTTTCACCAATGAATAAATTCTCTTTTCTTGATGAAACAAAGTATGGGTTTGGTCCAGCTGCTACTCCATCAGAGAAAGCAAAAGCAGAGACTTCAACAGTAGATGGTACATATTCCTTCCTGGGAATTAATGCATGATTTTAATAGACAATAATCCAAATCAGTGAACAAAAGAGGCATTTTTAAGAGTAAAAGTCTTACTAAAGCAGTTTGGGGCAGGGCAGAGGTTAATGCCCTTAAATGCTTTTCATATGTCTATACAGGCAGCTTAACCTGTTCTTAAACTCTAAACAAGGTTTTCAGATATATCTGTGATGATCTCTGACTCAATCAGTGTTTGAGCCCACCTGCCCATGAGTGCTGGCATGTTGCTCAAGGTCAGAGGAAAAGCTCTCTAGGAATTGTGGAGCATGCACTGCTATGAAAAGGCCTAGATTCCCAAATAGGGGTGGCTGCAGAAAGCAGATTAACTCACATAATTGTGACACGAGCACGTTTGCTTTCTGAGTCAAATCTGAAACTTATGATTGGCAACTTTAACTGTGAAAAAAATTATGTCCCAAATTCACAACTTCACTTCCAGAGATTTTTCCAGACCTCCAACTCCAGTTTCTGTACAAGGCAGGGAAAAATAGCACTAGGCTAATGTCAATCAAACCTGTAGGAGCTCTGAGGGCTCTTCAGATGGAAAGGACAGACATTGGCACTCACTCCAGCTGATTCCCAGCACAATTCCTTCCTTTCTCAGAGGTGACAGGACAAAGTACTTGCAGATAACACTCTTCTCTGGTCCTTGGCAGTATGGTATGTCCTCTTCCATTTTGCCAGGCAATGAGAAGGTGTTTACAAATAGCACAGCTTTGCATTAGTTGAATCTGTGGTCTGCAATAGTATTGAAGCCTCCAATTTCAACAGTTTTCAAACTGGTTCTTGTATATATAGTTTCTCTCTTCTCCTTTTAAATAACCCCGTGAGCAAAAAACCAAAAACCAAAACCAAAATACCAGGAAGATTTAATAATGATTGAACATGGAGCTAGTAGGGAGATGGGAAATGGGTTGATAATGTAAAGTACCTCCTAATGCCAGGAGGAGTTTAAGGCATAGTAGGACACAATTCTGGGCCACAAATCAGTGTTGATTGTTCCTGCACACAGGTGGGGAGCAAACCCAGCCCTCTGGAAGCAGAGGCAGAGCGTTTGTTGTCTTAGATCTAAGAGTGCAGGTTGGGTTCTTCTGCCGTGGTGTTCAAGTGTCAGGTTAAGAGATTGAGCAGATGTAAAACTGGAGCAGCTCTGCCTGTGCCGGGAGCAAAATGTGCTTCCTCTCCCCATCACCTCCTACCCACCTGGGCGCCTTGCACAAGGACCATGTTCCACATCCCTGCTGGCTCTGTACTATGGCAATGCACATCCCCTTGCTCTCTGCCTAATTCAGGTCATGGGGCAGTCTCACGGCCACCCCTGTGTGTTGACATGCAGACACCCGCTGTGTTCTGCAGACAAGCGCAACACTTAGGGCATTTTCCAGGTACTATTTAACAGGTACAAGGGCAGGTTAATTTCTGCAGCGTGAAGAACTTCACATTTTTAAGCAGTCATTAAGCAAACAATAACTCACCAAACAAATCACTGCTTGCCCTGTTTCAAACTCTGATTTTGCTACCATCCATTGCAGTGAAAATAATTGTGTCAGAGAATGAATAACTAGTCTCTGTGTATATCAACACGGGCTTCTGCTGTGCATCCAAATAGATCTCTGGCAGCTTCACTGGGGCTCTGTAATTGCCTTTGATTAACCTAGACATAATGATAGGAAGCTGCAAGATTGTAATGGAGATGAGAATTTTACTTAACAAATGGCCTTATCAGGTGCTAGTCTGTATATCTATATTTGCTGCCTCGCTCTTGATAGCACATGCTGGAGAGAATAGAAGAAAGGTCTTGAAATAAAATCATAGGACATGTAAGCTCAAAGCACTTCAGAGATGCAGTGAACCACAATGTTCTTAAAAGCACAGGTTGTGCTCTCTCACTGCACATGTGTTTTGATGGTTCTGATTTACAAATTGTTTGGAAAAAGAGAGGATTAAAGTCCCTGGTATTTGTCAGTTGAAACCTTCAAAGTAGTTCACAAAGAAAAGTGATGTGATTTTTCTAGTCAGACAGACCAGCATAAAGGCAGATGTAGCAGGAACCGTGGCTTGAACAAAGGATTGATAGTCAGGAATTTGAGAACTGAAATCCTTGATCAGATTCTACCACCACATCCAGTGTTTACATATGCAAATAGGGTAATTAAGGCAAAAAACCCAAACAGATAATTCTCAACAACTGAATATGAGTTCACTAACTAGAGATCCTCATGGATCAGTCTGTTCCCAAGACCATTGAATTAAGGGGGCCCTGACTCGTGATTCCAAAAAATAGGCTCAACTTCTGTTCCTCAGTTTTTCTCTCTGACAAGTGACAGTGTGTTAAAAACTGTGATAATTCATAAAATGTGTTATGAAGAACATTATCAGCTAAGATGAATGTTACATCATGTGCAATATTTATCATCAGAGAAAGTGGAAATGTTTTCTAAAATTTAAATTTCAGCTATGAACTTTGGAAAACTTTCACATATTAATGATTTTTTGGGGGATTCCATGCAGAACTCTTAATGTGTTCTCTGAATTGGTTTGCTTGCTTGCTCCAATTTATGTTTGTCCATTTGCTTTCTTAATTCTTTTCAGATACAGAAAGTTTTCAGAATATATAAGGCCTGTAAAAGGTTCAGTTTTCTATTCATATGGGGCAGCTCTGTTGTGTCTTAGTCTGGAGAAAGGATGTGAGAACCTGATCTTTAATTTTCTTTTTCACAGAACCTCCCAGTGATGCCACTGCAATGTAACTGTCCCAGAATAAACGTTTTGGGGTAAATTTTCTTACGCTGTTATTCTATACTTCATATCTGACATTTCTGCCTTAGGATTATCAGCTCTGCTTAGCACTAGGTATTGTTGAAAATGAGTTTTTCAAAGATAACATTTCCTTAAATACACTTATTTTAATTAAAAAGTAAGTCATCAGGGAAATACAACAAAATAATTAAATGTTGAGTAGGGATTTTTCATGAGCTAGAGATGTCACTTCCTAAAACAAATTCAGAGCTGACAGAAGGTGACAGAATAAAGGCCACAAAATTCAGTTGTTAGCCTGTATGATGCACTTGGGGAATATTGATTCTCAACCCTGAACAAAATAATAATACTGGTTTTGGAAGGCTCAAGAATGTCCACATTCTAACTCCTATTCAGTAAATCTCTAAAGCTGAAATACTCTTCTTTCATCATTTAGAAAACAAACACATGAACACAAACATAAACAGAAGATGTTAATGAGAGATGGACTCTGCTACTAAGCAGAACAATAATGTGACTACTTCCCCAAACTGGATAATAAGTAGTCTGACTGAGCATTATGATTTTGACTTCTTTGTTTTATAGGCTGGCTCCTAAATTACACTTTTTAATGCCTAACCACATTTGGGTACCAGTAGAGAAATGTCATTAAAATACTTGGCAAGGAGTTCCAAAAAAATTAGATGCTAAATTGAAGCCTGAATTACAAACTCACTCCCAGTGACCACTGACCTCAGCTGAAATTTGGACCATTGTATGCATGTATCCATATTGGCCCATCAGCTATACATCAGATTTAAAGGGCCAAAGGGGTACAGATAAAGACCTTTTCAGCTCCTATTATATTTCATTGTGCACCTGTGAAAACTAACAAGATACAACATCAGGAGGAAACCAGTACTTGAACAACATTTCATGGTGTTAGATAACTTGTTTTTGAACTTGTAGTAAGAGCTAATGCTGATTTGCACACAGAAGCAAAGTTTATTTTTGAAACAGTCATTATACACTAAAGCAATTTATATACTAAAATAGGAAAGCATCAGACATCCTTATTTTAAACAAAGCTGATTCTGACTTCATTGACTTCAGTAATAGATGCATTATACCTTGACTTTGTCCAAAAATTAGTTCACAACCCCAATGAAAACCACAAGCTTACTAGCAGGAATGCTGTCAAGGAAATACACTTACATCCACTGCAATCCCAATGAAACTTTCCTTCAATACAAACAATACAGACAATGGTCTTAGAGATGGAGGAAACAGCACAAAAAAAGCATCAGAGGCACAAAGTCAATACAGTGTGTTTCCAGAACAAACTGAAAAGAGGAAAAATGAGATGTCTTAGATCCCTTGGCATCTGTAAACATTAAGGAGACATCACATTTGGGCTAATCTCAAGGCAAAGCAGCCATATAAAGTAAATCTACAGGCTTTCTAAAGTAAATCTATGGGCTTGCTTGGCCTTCTAAAGGATGGAAAATAATAGAGGACTAAGAAGATAAAAGGAGATCCTCTTTCTTTTTTGTTAAAAAAGTTTCTTTAAAGTAGGATGGATTTTTTTTCCTCTCACTTTGTAGGATCTATTTTAAATGACCTATTTAAATGTTCTGCAATTATGGTGCTTTTGTATATTTTCCATGCAGAGCGAACAGAAAGGGAATCCCTTGAAGTCATGGTATTTTAACCAACCAAAGAATAATCTTCTTTTTCTTTCTCTCTGAATTCTTCATACAAGGTGTCTTAAAATAGATAAGACAGGTTCATTACCGTTGTCATAATTGTCAGCTTCTGTCAGTTCCATTAGTGGATAAAGGTGTCTAGGAATATTACTCATGCACTCGTAGCCAGCCTCCCAAACTCTGTACAGGCTTCCTAAACCCAGCCCTCAGCTGCTCTTGCCAGTCACTTCAGCTGTTGAGCATGAGCCCTGCTGCAGTCCCCTCGTTAGGACATAGCAGCTTCTTCCTCCTAATCCTTCTGCACTGCTTCTCGCTTACTTTATTGATACATTCATATCCGCATATCTTTACTGATATATTAATCACTTCCAGGGAAGTGCTCACAGCACCAAGCCTGGCAGAGTTCAAGAAGCATTTGGAAAATCCTCTCAGGCACATGGTGTGATTCTCAGGGCTGTGCTCTGCAGGGCCAGGAGCTGGACTTGATGGTCCTTGTGGGTTCCTTCCAACTCAGGATGGATCAGGATGGCTATGATCATCTTGATATCATATCAAAATGTTTGCTGTTAAATGCAAATATCTCTTTTTTTATGGGCTCATCATCCTTTCCCTGGATCCAGTTTACATCAGATCAGCACAGGCATTTGATCATTAGGTTAAAAAAATATCACAACTCAGTTCCTGAAGTAGCTGCAATTTCTTTCTTGAAAGAACCATGCTTCTGCATTCCTTGGCAATAGTCTAGAGGCAATAGGAAAGCTAGTGTTGGCCTTCTTTTTTAAAAAACAATAATAAAAAATCTGTTAGCTCATGAGCCTATGGAGCCTTTAATTGAATTAAGAGCAAATGCAAAAGTAGAGGAAATTAGGGCAGCTGCAAAAGAAACCCCAGAAGCAAAAGCAGATTAAAGTAGAGCAATGAGCAAACCCATGCAACAACTTAATTTTGCTTCAGATATTTCCCCGAGTGTAACTTTTTTCCCTAAAACAAGCAACAAGTCTAAAGCACATGGTTTCTTCTGTAGATGGCTATTAATTCCACCACAGAGGTCTGTCAGCTGATGAGCACAGGAACTGCCGCACCTGCGGAGTGACTCTCGTGATGAGAGACAAGAGTAGCTGGCAAGTTGCTCTGTGCTTGTTCCCTGTTCTACATTGTCACAGCTTGAAGCTCTTCGTCCAGGAGACAGCACCAGCTTAAGCTTCAGCAAAAATAGAATTTTTATTTTTCATTCTAAAGATTGAATGGCAATTATTTTATTGTCTTTTATCATATTTTATAGCAAGATTTATTCTTGAACTTTCTAAGAAATAAAGTAAGAGACTTTTCTGGTTGTAGGTAGTTTAATGAGGGGATTATACCATTGACCCTTACACATGTGAGAACCCCATTTAGGTTTGTGGAATTCCAGAATGTGATAAGAAACAGTCTGATGTGTGAGGAAAACATGGAGGAGTGAGGACTTAAATTAGAATATTCTAAATTCATATTCTGTTAATGTCGAGCGACCTCAACCCATTCATTCCTGACTGAAAGCCTAACAGATTTGGTATTCGTAGCATAAAAGATTTCCCCTGTTCCACTTTGTTGAAGACAAAGTTATTAGAAGCAAACAAAGATACAAGTCTTACATTTTACTTCTTAAAGTACTTCTTCCCTTCCTATCCTCCATCATTTCCAACCACAGTCAAAGTTCTTTAAATTTCCTGTGCAGTACATGGACATAGTTCTTTTATTCAGTTAATGGGCTGTTCACTCAGGGAGGATGAAGTGTTATTTCATGATTTGGTGTATTCAATAATGTCAGAATTTTCTAGCACAGGATCCTTATTCTAAATATATTTTTCTCCTTGAGAAAGCAGTTAGTGAGCAGTTTCTACAAGACACTTGGGTGGCACAACAGCAGTTGCTTCTAGGCTTTGCATTTAACCTTATACCATAAAACCTTGGAGAATAATATTCGAGGGAAGTTCTTCATCCATTACTTTTTTCAAATTTTCTTTCTCCCCTGAATTTCACACTTGGTTGTCTCAGGGGGCAAGAAGATAGGCCAAGCTTGGCTTAGCCTCTGACAGTGAGCTGGAGGGTGAACAACTCCTGGGTAAATGAGCACAAACCAAATAAGTAAAGCACAGGACATTTTGCAATTTAGTGAAATTAAATGCCTACCCACTGTGCTCTGACAGCACGGTATTATGGAAAGCTGGCAAGCCTAGTGTTATGGAGCTGGACATCCCGACAGGCTGAGTTCACAAAGAGAACTGGTCAGAAGATCCACTACCAGCAGCTGCCCACTTGATTGAACATTCAAGATGACCCATTGCAAATGAATAGCAAAAGACAGAATTAAAAACCCCTGGCAATACCTGTCGAAGGAATGCATGCACTTCAGTGTTTTCTCAGATTTCCTGGATGCAGGCGATGGGTTACTTGTTGCACATGGAAGAGGATTCCTGGATAAAATGGAGTAAGCTAGGTGGAAGTAATAGAGAGACAGGCAGAGACATATATCTGACAGTTTCTTCCACTTTATTTAGCACAGTGCTCTTTCACAGTGGGTCTGTCTTCAGTGTGTTGCAGACTTGCACTGCTTCCTATCACATTGTATCTTTAAAAGGCTGTACATGCTGGCACTCACTCGAGTACATACAGAGTTTTCAAGGATGTGCCTCCCCTCTTCTGACTGGCAGTGTGGCAAAATACACAGAAGACAGGGCCAAAGGGTGGAGCTATTGTTTAGGGTTTTTTGGTGGGCTTTTTTTCCCTCCTCAAAAGGCTATGTCCTATTAGTTGAAGCCCTATTAGAGAAAGAGCTGCACAGTCATTATTGTATTCTGCTGCGTGGATGTTGTTTGCTGAGTATGGCAGTTGTTACTGCTCTGTCTAGGAGCAAAAACATGCTGTAGACCTGTTCAACAGAAATTGTTTAACCACAGAAAACCCAGAAACAGACAGAGCCCTGAAAACTTTTACTTTCCCATTCAAAGAATTGATAACCAGCTTTTCATGTGTTCAAACAAAACAGTTTATTCTTTACCTGGGCCCTGTGCAAAGGGCCAAAATAATAAGTTTTGGGCTATTTTCACTATTCTTTGGGAAAAGGAGGGAGTAACTTGTAGTGCTTACATAACATTTATAAAATAGGGTCTGATCCAAAGGGATTCCCATTAATTCTGGAGATGTTTTCTATAAGTTTCCAGTCCTGGCATGAACCTTTTCAAGCAGAACAACCCAAATACATATGTGTCCATACTGCTTCTCTCCCAGGTGTGTTTTTGGCAGCTGGATACACAAGGCTTGCTCACTGCTGACCAGCACAGATGTTGGCACACGAACAAGGAAAGTGTGTTCCCAGGCTGCCCATGGCAATTGCAATTTCATGTCTTGGTGTTCTGGTTTGAAGAGCCAGGAGTGTGTGAGTATAGGTATCTTTGGTTAGTTCTAACTACTGGGAACTAACTTGTACTTAATGTTCAGGATGAGAACAGACAAACTGGAAGAGGAGCAGAAAAGTGCAGCTCAGTGCCTGTGGAAAAGGCATTTAGGATGTGCACGCATCTGCAGGTAACATGAAGGTAGGTGGCTGGCAATTGTATGAAAAACACCTCCTCCCCACCACTTATGTGTACACGTACAGCCTGATTTCAGGTACTGCATCTTATACTGCACTTATAAATGCCCAGGAAGGAGTAGGATGTTTATCTCCTGTTTCTTGACAGTTCATTTCTCACTCAGAACATTACTGTGGATGAAAAAACAAAGCCACTTATTGCAGAGAAGTCCCCTTGCTTTCAGCTGAAGTCCTATTTGCATGTATGTCGAACGGTGTGAGGAAAATGCTCTCCAAGGTTTCCTGCTGTGAGCAGTAGACTCAGCATCTCAACTGGCCTCGGCATTTTGATGACTCTGTTACAGGAAGCGTTTTCTCCTGACAGACTTTGAACACACATAAAGCTCAGTTTCAGTCTCAAGCTCCTGCATCAGCCCAGAATTAAATTGGGAGAGGTAGGTGACCAAGTATGTCTGTGTGTTTAAAGGAAAAGTATTATTTAGAAGCTCTCACAAAGATGTGAAAGGAAAACAAATATAAATAGGCTTCTGTAATTTCTGAGCAGATTGAATGATGAGTTTTCGTAGCCAAGAGTAAAAAGTACCTTTCTCTCCCAAGAACTTCTACTTAGATGTGGTAATGGCATTATCAACAAGCCAATTGTACAGTTACTGAATGCCACAGGAGTGTGTCTGCTTGGGTGGGAAGTAATATATCTCACATTCCTACTCTTCCTTCAGATACTTCTCTCTGCAGAAAATCCTGTTATGAATCTGTCTGCCTGTTAGCTTTTGCTCTCCTTTAGCTAAACTGAAGAAGGAAAAATACATGCTGCTGTGGCAAACAACAGACGGGGAAAAAATCAAAGGAGATGAATGAGGTTCCATTGCAGTAGGAAATTTAAGAAAAGGTTAGAGATGACAATAATGGGCATGGTGTGTAGCCTGAAGTAATCTTTTAAACTTAAGGGAACCAGACCAGTTACTCCAACTTGCGCTGTCTGGCTTTTCTGTCTTCGAATTACTATCTACCAAAAGGCTACACAGAAAATTTCTGCTGATAGTGATAAAACCTCCAGCTGGATCTCAAAAAAGGGGTACAACCAAGTGATTCTAGGATGTAACCCCTTAAAGTGTTTTATTCCTTAAGCACATCATCATCTTGGATCCCAGTCTTGACCTTAAGCTTGTGCTTATGTTATACCTTAAAATTATCCTCTGTCTATTTTGGATTGTTGTCCTGACATATAAGCCTAAATCTTAGTGAGTTTGACATGATGTAATGCTAGGGCAAGTAGCTTAGAAATCACTTAAGATTTGAAGGAGTAGTTATTTTTTGTGACTCTAAATTAGAATTAAAAAACCGAGACATCCTAAAACCCTAATAATGCAATTGTGTTGCATAACCACGTTTCCTTCTCAGATAAGTTCTGCACTACCATAAACATATGCCATTGGCAATAGCCACTCAGAGGCAACAAGAATTATAGTGCAATTTCAGTTCTCAAATACTTACTCATTTCATAGTTTACTTGGTTGAAATATGATATTTTATTATGCTCCTTGTGTGATGTATGATTCAGTCTCTTAAGTAGTTGTTTGAATGGTGGTGGGAGTAGTGACCTCTTTGAAACTGTCAATATGCTCTATCACCTACTAAATAAGCAAGGAATTAGTTTAATATCCAGCTTAAGGTAGCTGGTTAAACAAAATAGGCATCTTGATCTTTACATCAGAGCTATAAACCAGATGTCTTTCCAAATGAATTTTATTCTAGACCTTTGATCCCTAATTAATTGGTTTATTTAAATAGAGTTTGAAAAATTCAGCTTAAGCTATATGCAAATCTTTCTAAACTGGGCCCTTTATATGACCACATTTCCTTTTAAGTGAACAGTGCTTTGTTAATGGCTCAATAATTAAGAGTTTACTTTTTAAAGGCTTCAGTTTTTAATTGGCTGAATATTAATCACAGATCGCTTTGAGTTCTGTTATGATATGCAAATTATTGATGTCTCAGCTGCATTTGTTTTCAGGTATCAATCTAACCGCATAATGCAAAATAACATTCTGCAATTATTTCAATTAGATGCAGTCAGCCTTTGGAGCAAGCTATTTATTTCAGTAACTGAAGAAAGCAGTTGCTGTTTTCCATTCCCTGGTGTTTACTGCCCAGAACTAGGACTCACAACTGGTGTGAGTATAGCACATAAACAGTTTTCTAACTGGATCATGTTAGAATTCATGGTAAAGGGCAAGCAGTTGAACTCCCCTTGCAAGATTTCATTTGGTTAACTGACTCTTCTGCTTTGGAATAAGATGTCACCTTGTTTGGGGCTATTCATTACCATTTTAAAGTGTATTCTGAAAAGTAGAGTCAATAGGAGTTCTTAATGAGCAGAATCTGTTTAGCACAAGTGCATAACATTTGAGGATTTTTTCCATCAGACTGCAGCTGTTACCTACGCAGAGAGGAGAAATTCCACCTCACCACAAAGAATGAGATAGACAAATAGCTGCGTTGTCTTAAGAACGGGTCGGGTATGTCTCCGCGCAGCGATTCCGCTCCATAATTGCAATTCACATTAAATGCAGCAAATGTTACCATCCTGCCCACTCAGTTTCCACCTCTACTTTTGTTTCAAGCGGGGAGGGAAATCGCAAGAAAAGGGAGGGGGGGAGTCCTTTCTTTCCTTCCTTCCCTCACTCTCCTTCCCCCGCTCCGCTCTCCCGGCGGCTCCGGGCGCTAGCCCCGTCCCGCGGGCTGCACTTGTAGCTGCGGCGGCCGCCCATGGCAGCGCCGC
>VWZF01001875.1:827468-852006 GCA_013396755.1 Sclerurus mexicanus
TCTCCCATCCCCCCCGGCAGGGCGGGGGAGCGGCGGGACGGGGATGAGAGCGGCCCGGAGAAGCCGGTGGAAGTGCGGGAGGGACGGGGGGAGCAGGATCTTTGCAGTGGGGCTGGAGAAGGGGGTGTGTGGATATGCTGCGGGCTGGACTTTGCGAAGGTATAGGGGCGGAGGTGGGAGAGGGGGAGCGGCTGGAGCGTTTGGCGGCGGGGACCGCGGTCTGCCTGGCGACCAGGGGAGGCTGGAAGGATGCGAGGCTGCCCCGGCGCGCTGTGCCCGCTGCCGGCNGCTTCGGCTCCGCGGCCTCCTTGACCCCTTCCACCCATCCCTTCCTCTCATCCTTCCTTGCCTCCTCGCAGCTCTCCTTTTCCCTCTTGTCCTTCTGTCCAGCGTTCTTTCTTCATCTCTGCTCTGCCCTCCCTTCCAGGTCCCCCGGCACATCCTTCCCTTGTGTCTCCCTCCAGTCCAGTCCAGTTCTCCTCCCTTCAGCTGGCTCCTGCTTTCTTCACTTTCATCCTGGCTCCCTCCTGCCAACTCAGTGGCTTCCCATAGCAGGAAATGCAAGGGACAAGTTGGGAAATGGGGGGAATGGGAAAATGGGGGGAATGCAGCATACAGATTATGGACCGATTTGTTAAAAGAAGAAGAAAAAAAAAAAGCTACCTTCTAACTCAAAGGAAATGCTGTGGCTCCAGTTGTTCTGTGTAAAAAATGACAGCTCAACTGGCCTGACTATATGCAAAGGGTTCTTATCAATGCAGGAATAAGAGAAAATTACATAATGTTTTAGGCAAAAAACCCAGTTTGCAGGTTTCAGTAGTGTCAGGCTGGTGAATTGTGACTTTGTTTTGCCCTGCAAGTCAGCGTATTCCTGGGGATGGGGCTGTATGCCTGTGCATGCTGCTTCGTGTCTGTGTGCTTCCATTGGTCACCCAGAGCTGATGCTCTTGTTTTGTGGATAGTTGTCTTTCTGCAATCAGTTTGCCACCTATTTATTTAAACTAGGTATAAGAAGTGACGAAACAATGTGTGTGCATGCCTATATATCACTTGAGTATCTTTATAATCTTAGTGATGAATGTGTATGTGTTGATGCTATAGATACATACATTGAGTACTGATACTGCTTTTTGTGTCTGCGTCGTTATCCTTTCTGTATTGTGCTGTCCCAGCCCAGATGTTTGGGCATGCACGACATCAGCATTTGTGTTTAATATCCCTGAAATGCACAGCAACTTGTGAGCAGTGCAGGACTGAGGGGAGTAAATATGCATAAAATTGGAATCTCCTTTGGTTATTTTACTTTGTTAGTTATGCATGCTTGGCGTGTACAAGAGAGAGAAATATATTTGACAGACCTGAGAGTTATTTGTGTTTGCTTACAGAAATTTACATTCTGCGTATGAAAACATCCTAGCTCCTGTATATTTGTTTGGTTGTTAAAATCTTTCGTGTTATTTTAAAGTCAGTGTTTGTAGTTTATCTATAATCCTTGGCAGGTACAGTAGCTCAGTGGTATACAATTTTTAACCCAAGTGACGTTTTGGAACAATGTCAACTGAATTTTTTTTTCTTTTTTCTTTCCTTCTTTCTTCTTTAGATTCTTTATCTTTGTTCAGGAGCCTAAGGTTGCTTGCTGATCACAAGAAGATGTTTCTGTGGCTCTTTCTGGTTCTGTCATCTCCAGTTTCTTCTACAACTGCAGAGGCTGATGTATCTGTGGAAATTTGCAATGTTTGCTCCTGTGTGTCAGTTGAGAATGTACTCTATGTCAACTGTGAGAAGGTTGCAGTCTACAGACCAAATCAGCTTAAACCACCATGGTCTAATTTTTACCACCTCAACTTTCAAAACAACCTGCTAATTGTTCTATATCCAAATTCTTTTCTTAATTTTACACATGCAGTATCCTTGCAACTGGGTAATAATAAGTTGCAGAACATTGAGGGAGGGGCCTTTATGGGTCTTAGTTCATTAAAACAGTTGCACTTAAACAACAATGAATTAAAGATTCTCCGGGCTGACACTTTCCTTGGCATAGAGAACTTGGAGTATCTCCAAGCTGACTACAATTTAATCAAGTTTATTGAACGGGGAGCCTTCAATAAGCTTCACAAACTGAAAGTCCTGATACTTAATGACAATCTGATTTCATTCCTTCCCGATAATATTTTTCGATTTGCTTCTCTAACCCATCTGGATATACGGGGAAATCGAATACAGAAACTTCCATACATTGGAGTTCTGGAACACATCGGGCGAATTGTTGAATTGCAGCTGGAAGACAACCCCTGGAATTGTACTTGTGATTTGTTGCCTTTGAAAGCGTGGCTGGAGAACATGCCCTATAACATCTACATTGGAGAAGCCATCTGTGAGACACCCAGTGACTTGTACGGAAGGCTGCTGAAAGAAACCAATAAGCAAGAGCTGTGCTCCATGGGGACAGGGAGTGATTTTGACGTGCGCATCCTGCCCCCCTCCCAGCTGGAGCCCGGTTACAGCACACCAAACGGCCACACCACTCAAACATCAGTGCACAGATTAGTCACAAAGCCACCAAAGACTACAAATCCTTCGAAGATCTCGGGGATAGTAGCAGGCAAAGCATTCTCTAATCGCAATCTCAGTCAAATCGTATCTTACCAGACCAGGGTGCCTCCTTTAACTCCTTGTCCGGTCCCTTGTGTTTGCAAAACGCATCCTTCAGACTTGGGATTAAGTGTAAATTGCCAAGAAAGAAATATAGAATCGATGGCTGAACTCGTACCAAAACCTTTAAATGCCAAGAAGCTGCATGTAAATGGCAATTACATTAAGGATGTGGATACTACAGATTTCTCTGAGTTTGAGGGGCTGGATTTGCTACATTTAGGCAGCAATCGGATTTCAGTGATCAAAGGAGATGTGTTCCGCAACCTTACAAATTTACGGAGATTGTATCTCAATGGCAATCAGATAGAGCGTCTGAGCCCAGAAATGTTTGCTGGCCTCCACAACTTGCAATATCTGTATTTGGAATACAATGTTATCAAAGAAATCCTAGCAGGCACTTTTGACTTAATGCCCAATTTGCAGTTGCTCTACCTGAACAACAACCTTCTGCGAAGCTTGCCAGCATACATTTTTGCTGGTGCACCACTTGCTAGACTGAATCTGAGGAACAATCACTTCATGTATTTACCTGTAAGTGGTGTTCTTGATCAGCTAAAATCTCTTACACAGATAGATTTGGAAGGTAATCCATGGGACTGCACTTGTGATTTAGTTGCTTTAAAACTGTGGCTTGAAAAGCTAAGTGAAGGTATTGTGGTGAAGGAGTTGAAATGTGAAACACCTGTACAGTTTGCTAACATAGAACTTAAGTCTCTGAAAAATGAGATCCTCTGTCCTAAACTTTTAAACAAGCCATCTGCTCTGTTCACTAGCACTATGCCTGCTGTTACTTTCACAACACCACCGGGGCCAGTTCGGAGTCCTCCTGGTGGCCCAGTTCCGTTGTCCATCCTAATCTTAAGCATATTAGTTGTGCTGATTTTAACAGTGTTTGTTGCTTTTTGTCTTCTCGTTTTTGTGCTTCGGCGCAACAAAAAACCAACTGTAAAGCACGAAGGGATTGGAAATCAAGAATGCAGTTCTATGCAGCTGCAGCTAAGAAAGCACGACCACAAGTCAAACAAAAAAGATGGACTAGGTGCAGAGGCCTTCATTCCTCAAACCATTGAGCAGATGAGCAAAAGTCATACCTGTGGCTTAAAAGAGTCTGAAACAGGCTTCACGTTTGCTGACCCACCAGGGCAAAAAGTCATTCTGAGAAATATTAATGACAAGGAGAAAGATTTGTTGCATGTGGATACCAGAAAAAGACTTAGCACAATTGATGAACTGGATGAGTTATTCCCTGGGAGGGATTCCAATGTATTTATTCAAAATTTTCTTGAAAGTAAAAAAGAATACAACAGCATAGGGGTCAGTGGCTTTGAAATTCGTTACCCAGAGAAACTGCAAGACAAAAAAAACAAGAAATCACTAATAGGTGGTAATCATAGTAAAATTGTAGTAGAACAAAGAAAAAGTGAATATTTTGAACTAAAAGCTAAACTTCAAGGTTCACCTGACTACCTACAAGTCCTTGAAGAACAAACAGCTTTGAATAAAATATAGGTCATACAAACTTATTGCCTACAGAGGACATTTATTTAATGATGAAAGTGCCTTTTGTTGACTTTTAACTTCCAAATACTATATTATATTGGTAGGCATAGAGGCAGGTGCATCCAAGGGTGTCTGATTAACTGTAGCTGCGTATGGTTTGTCAAGTAGAGGAGAATTTCCGTAGTAGATTTTACTACATAAAGCTCATGCCCCGTGGAGTCCTGTAGGGATACTGCAAACTCTATTGCCAAAGGGATGCTTTATACACGTTACACTGAATTTAACCTCAAGAGGCATATATGTTTTGTATCTTAAATGCAAACCATCGTCTCCTTGTGATTTGTTAGAACAAACACAAGAAACCTGGTACTGATATTTGTACCTCAGCTGGGTCCTTCATCCTGCACGTGGATTTAAGTTGGTGGAACTGGAGTAATCCTTTGATTTGTGGTGTTGTAATGGCACTGTTTAAAGCTTATCTGGAAAGTAACAAGCATGCAAAGAGAGAACATTCAATAGTATGTGTAAATTGGTTACATTTATGAGCTGCATCTTGGAACCACTGGAATTATAATGTTAAATTGTGCAAATATTTGTTTAAAATATACCATGCATTACATACCTGTGGAATAAATTTGACCACTTGAAGCATACATGTCTATACAGAAAATTTAAAAAAAAAAGAAAAAGAAAGAAAATAGTTCAACCTGACTTCTGCAGTATTTGTGACATCTGAAGAAAATATTTGATGTTTATGCAGAATCTGTTCTAAGACTCATCTCCAATTAAAACTAGAGTTCCTTCTCAGTTATGTGAAACTCTTGCAACCCAACAGGTTGTCCAAAATTGTCAAAGTGCTTACTGTGTGAGCGTAGCAGAAATTATTTTTGTAATATAATTCATATTTATGAAATACTTTGTATACTAAATAGGAAAAAAATATGTACTCCTTAATATGTATTTAATATGCCTGACTTGTTTTCCTGATCACAATGCATTAATCATTCAGTATAAATAAAACCAGAACAATATACCAAACAGCAACCAGGGGTGTAATGTATAGCATTATCCAGAATTAAGTGATCAGATATAATAATAATAATCAAAAAATGTTCTGTACTATTCTTGTGAGATTAGCATATTATCTTATTTCAGATTTGATACCAATGGTGCATTTTAAAATAGATTCATTAGTTTTTTAGTATTGTGTCTCTGGCAATTATTTGCCATCAGTTTTCTTGCTTTTCAGGTCTCTACCTTAATCTAAATAGTTTTCACTACAAGTATTTGCAGGAATTCATGCTAAAGGTAATATTTTAAGTGCAGATCCAGAAGTTTCTGTTCTTATTATCTCTCTGGCTGCTGTTAGTCAGCAAAACCTGATCAAAACAGTGAACAATATGGCAAATTATGTCTACTTAAAACCACAGTGTAAAATGAATATAGTGGTCTCAGTTCAGAATACTGTGTAGCTCATACCTAGAGAGTAAGAACTTGCCTTTGGGAAAGGTGAATCTGAATAGCTAAGGAAAAAAAAAAGTAGGAGAATGGAAAATCCCCACTGTAACTCACTGATAGATGGTACCTTGACATGAGAATGGAGATACATTGGTAAGGTATCCCACAAAAGAATCTGTGCGATGAGATTAACAAAAGTTGTTTGACTTGGGGAGCTTTGGATAAGACTGTCTTACCTCCTTTGCTTCCAGAACCTTTATCCCTTCCTATCTTTTATAATCAAAATGTAAGTCAATTAAGACAGTGGGATAGAAACATGAATGTTTCTCAGGAATTTGAAACTAGCAGAAATTAGAGCAAGACCCAATAATAATACTGTGGAGAAGGCTGTGTCAGCTATTTCCAATATAAACCTCTAATTTCAGGGCTTTATTACACTGATTCGAAATTTTTATTCTGGAATGGTTCTTGGCAAACAGCCTGCAGTATATTTTTAACAAAATACACCAAAAAAAGAAAAAAAAAAGGAAAGCACTGCTTCTTTATTTAAGAGAAAGCAAACAAAACATTTCTCTACTTTCAGGCATTTGTTTATGCTCTTGTGGCTTAGAAAGAGGGTCGTTTGATTATTTTTATCCATACTTCAAAGTATATACATGACTTCAGATAATAAAATTGCAACAGATAAATTAATGGCTGAGTCCTTTCCCAAAGCTGTGGCTCTCTGCACAATAATTATTGTAATTCAGAACGCCATAGGGATTTTCAGGACGTGGATACTCTGCAGGCGTGCACTTCTAACATGAAAAAGTTCTGGGTAACCAATGATGCAATACATGGCCAAGGTTCGAATAAGAACGTGGGAGTTTGCTGGGGGTGGGTTAAGGAGTGGTGCTGATGCACTGCCGTGGTAGACTCTGGTGGCTCCACCAGCAGGCTGAGCATAACGGGTCACTGGGCCTGCTCCTCTCAGAGCTGGCTGGTTTTGAGCGTGTGTCCAAGTTCACTGGGATTTGCCCAAGCAGAAGGCTTCTGACACACTCAGTGCACTGTCAGACTGTCATGTCCCTTACCCTGCTCTCAAGAGACACGTGTTAAAAATATTAAAAGGAGCAAATAAGCCAATACTTTTAAGTGATGATAGAACTGATGTGCTTATGACTCGTGTCGCCCCGAGTTTAAAGAACAATGCTAAATTATCATACCTTCCTTGGCTAAAAAATCGAGGGGGTTTTGTTTTGTGTTTGGGGAGAGGGGATTTGGTTTGGGTTCTTTCTTGGTTTTGTCTTCTTGTTTGGGTCTTTCGGTTGTGATATCTTCTGTTTGCTGATCAAAGGAAGCAGAACTGAACCATTATGCTGTACAATTACACTGGGTCACAGTTTCCTGATCACTGCGTTTAAGCTCAACCTAAATCTTATGCAGAGGTACTATCAGTGAGCTAATAACTAAACACCTGCCCAAGAGTGGGGCTTAGATAAGGTTTTGTCATTGACTTCAAAACAAGCCAGCTCAGAAACATTGTATATAATACATAGAGCCCAGTGACTCTTTTGGGGTTCAGTGACTCTTATGCAGTTCAGTGTAGGTTCACCAGCATCAGTAAAGGTTGCACAATCTGGACCTTCCTGTAGAAATTGTCCCTAAGTGTTTTACAATATATGGTGCAATATGTAGGCATAATAGTGTGAGTGAAGAATGCAGAAGCTGGCCAAACACTATATTTCTGTGGAATTGTTCCTTGGAATGAGCACCTTAGTGTCAGTTTATTTTCTCCATGTTTGGAAGCGGTGTATGTGTCTGCACAGCAGTTTTAGTGTAATGTCCATTCAAATCTCTAGTGAGTCTTCCTGAGAAGGTGACTCTTGGGGTGTGGCTTAACAGCTCTGTCTGTCTATTATATTGGTTTGAGTGGCCATGCTTGTAAAATGGCTGTTAAGACCCATAGACATAAACTAGATCAGTGAAGGTGTTGACATCATCTGTCGTCTCCATTGTATTATACAGAAGTTTCCGTTTTTAAATAAAATCAATAAAGTGTAATCGTTTCCTTGAAAAAGAAAAAAATTGTGCAGTTTTATCAAAAAGCAAATACCACGGTGCAAGAACACAAGACCAGGTGATTTCTGTTTTGCATTTAGTGTTTAAGATTGACAATAATGCAGCAATCTAATACAAAAATATTTTTAAATGCTTTTTTTTTAAAGCCATAATGATGATATAAATTATAAAGGCATGGCCTTGTGAATACTGTTAGCAAATGTTTCAGAATCAAGAAAAAACATCCAGAACTTGATGGTGGTATAATATCTATAATATCTTTTGCATGATTTGTATGTTGATATTGTATGAAATGAGCACAGTGAGACTTTTTTCTTTTTTTGGTTGCATCCAAAGAGTTAGGAAGGAAATATAACAAGAATGTATTTATAATCACTCTATTTTGAAATAAAGTAAAGAAAACAAAATGTATTGGCTTTACCCTGTTTTGATCATTACTATTATAGTTTCGTTTATAATGACTTATGACATCCATCCCAATGTAAAACACCGAAAGCTGTTGTTTATTAATTTGGTTTGCCTTCATCAACATCAAAATACTAGCCAGTGTTGACTTCAAAATTTGTATGAAATATTAATAAAATTGTTTGGTACTATTGTATTTCTGAAACTAGACTTTGTTAAGTGCCTGTAATATTCTCTTTTGGATCTTTTGTATATGGATGACAGAATCTATAGAGCAGCTAAACAGTAATGTTTTCTAATCACTTCAACAATTTGTTATTATATTTTATGAAAGTTCTCCCCATCTTCTGTTGTCCAACAAAATCTTCCTTTCCCCTGTTATGCAAATAATCCCTCCAGAGTCAGTGAATTTTTTTACATTGGTTACACGAGCAGAATTTAGTTTTCACTTGGATTCTGAGTCCCTCAACACAGAAGTGCTTAAAGGAACAATTACATAATGCTGGGGGCACTCGTTTTGATTCTGCCCCCTTATTAATTATCTTCAATAACAATTTTTCAGGAGAAAGAAAAGTTAGTTTGTCCTTGGCAAGAACAAAAATAGCAATCCATCTACTATTTCATTTGATTAGGTTAGCTTTATAACGGAAAGTTGAAAAGATATCTTTAGGTAGTTAAACTTCCAAATTTATATTTTGTACTAAAAATGGTTTACAAAGCCTCATAAAAATCTTCATGGCAAGGGAGACAAGCAGGAACAGAAATGTACTATACCTAGATCTAACATTCCCTGTTGTGTAGGATTTAACGTGTTATAATAGCAGTGTCTGAAAATCAGAATGTGATATGGACTAGAAAATCGGGACTTGATACAAATTTTTTTCACTTTCACTTGAAGTGTAACATCAGCGAACCCACAGCATTAGCTGAAAGAGGCTTCCATGTATATTCCATAAAATTTCTTTCTAAAGGAAAAACTTGAGAATTAAGTATTCATGTTTTGATAACGTGTGCACTGTGTTCCTGAATGTAGAGGAATTTGACAGTTTTCTTTTAATATGTTTTGTCATTATTTAGTCTTTATTTCCAACTTCAGTTTACTCATCCTTATCAGTTCTGATTGATGCCCTGTTGGAAAATAAAAATAGGAATGTTAGTGCTCAGGGTCAAACTCTGCTCACAAATTTACCAGGGTAAATCCAGACTGACTGAGTAGCCTTTGGAATCAAATCAGCCTTATCCTAGTAAACAAAAAACAGTATCAGAAAATATTAGATGAGGAGCTACCTATCCACCATTGAAATAAAAATAAATAAACTTTTCTTGAAATGTAATACAATCTTGCTTTATGCTCTGTTGACTTGTGTTGTAAAGCTGTTACTATTTTCAAATGACCATAGGGAGATAGAGACTAAGTGCAGCCCTGGGTCAGTCTGATGTTGAGTGGAACTCTACCACAAGCTGTGGACATCCTGGAGATGTACTGTGGATCCAAAACTATTTGAATTTACTGGTTTAATACATAGACTTGGGATAGATCTCACATAAAATACAAATGCTTTCTTAATAGTACAATTTATTTTCTTTCTATAATGGAACAAAGTTACTCTGCTTTTCTTTCTCATTAAGTAGGGAGTTTATTGCAAATATGTTTAGTTTGCTGTTAATTTTATTTGTGTTCACTAGTAATACTTGAGAGAAATAATTTGTTGTCTGAAAACAGTACACTTTGAGCAGTCTGTTATTTTTAAAATACCAGTCATTGGTAACAGACTGATACTGAATTATAGTGACTTTTCATTCCCTTGTTGGGAATTTTTGTAGCCATTTAACACTAAATAATTCCTTAAAAGCACAAATAAAGATTAGATAAGAAAAAAAAGACCTAGTTGCTTCTAAATCTGAATTTTTGTTATATGTATGTATGCGAAGGCTTAACATTCTGTAAAACAACTCTGATGGGTAAACAGTGTTGCCTCATTGTCTCTTTGGTCTCTGTTTAACCAGAAAACAGAAGGTGATCTCTGTATGGTTTAGCAGTCATTTTGTAACCGTACAGTAGCAAAGAACATTCCTCAGTTTCCCCCATCCACCAGCATTTCATTTCTTGTTCAATTCAATGTAATTTCCTGGAAATGTGTGCACTATGACCTTCCGGGGCATCCTTCCACCTCGTGCTCTCATTTCACCTTCAGTGAGCCAGCCCTTTGGAGCTGCATGTTTGTCTAGACTGCAGTTAAGAGCAGTTTCCAAAGAGGCAAAGGAATAGGATTTGTCAAATTGTAAAAAACAGCTAAAAAGGCAAACTGCAAGAGTCTGTGCTGGGTGGTTTCTGAGTCACGTCAGATGGTGTATGATCCAAAACATAGAAGTGTTAGGAAATGGTTTAAGGTTCTGCTGTGGAGATTCATGCTGGGCTTCTGAAGCAGGACAATCGTGGCTTTTGAGACCTGTAAGCTGTACAGTGTAACAGAACTTGAATCCTGCAGACACCTGCAGCCACAGCGCCCCAGCTCGGTTTTGGTGTCACCATTCACTGAAAAGTCTCGGACAAATTGTTTAGGTTAAACCAGATGTGATATGTATTTATTAATGAGGCTTTTAACTGAGATGTGGATACGCTTGGGTGCACGTTGGGTGCTGTTTGGATGTGGAGGAGAGTCTGTACCCAATGTTTGTTGAGCAATTGCTTTGATAGAGACTGTTCACGTGGTATGTTAGTGCTCACATCTGAATATGAGACACTGTACAGTAAGTACATCTCAATGAGCAGAGTCACAAAGGCCAGCATGTTTTGACAGATTTTGAGCTCTTCACTGCAAGAAACTGCAGGAAATGATGCACCATACAGCAGATTTTCTTGCTCCCTGGCAGGATTTCATAGACTCACTGAGTCCTTCTCAGCAGGGTATTCTTCTTGTCTATACACTGCAAATAAGACTCCAGGTCACCAGTCTCATGTATGAGCGGTCTGTTTGCTGATACCCAAAAATAGTTTTCTGAAGAAGGGTAGGAGAATAATTTTTTTTTCCTCTGAAAAGCAAAGTGGCTGAATTTGAATTTTTCCAGATTGCAAAAGAAAAATACAAATATTTTAAAGAATGGTCGCATTATTGGTTAATATCTGTATTTAGAAAGCATTTTACTAAGAGAGAGAGAAAGAAAGCAGTTGGTTTTATGTTTTTAGCATGCAGCTTTTCAACTTCTTCCATTCTTGGGTTAGAATACGCCCCTGGGTGTGCAGGGACTTACATGTGCAGCTCAGGGCACGATTTAGTTGCAAAGATTCATCTTAAATACCTTGCTGCCTTTTGTGTGGTAGACATTAAATGCAAGATTTTGAATGTTCCCTCTCTGTTTGCTTCCATGGAAGTCGGATCAGTAGGCGTTTTTCAGGACCAGTCTTCAAGCTCCTGCTGAGTTGTGGCTGCAGTTTGATGAAGTTACCAACAGGAGTACAAATGTTGTACAAGGGGTGATTTCTTCGGATGGGGTTAACACTTTGAAACAATTGGGGGCCATATAGCTTCCTTCTTACATATCAGTCGTTGCACTGTTTTGTACTTACAAAGCTCTTTATGTCTGGGATCACTTCTACAAATAAGTCGTTTTACAAATGTGATCAGGAGACTGGGTCCAAAAACTTTGCTTTTAATGCTCATAGTTTTCTAAGATGCAAATAAAGAACAACAACATCATGAATAACATAGCTTCAGTATTTCTTTTTGTTCAATGAAAGTGACTTTTGCCTTAACTAAGCAAAATATTCAGGAAGTACTTTGGGAGAATTGGGTTTCTGCCAACAAACAAGGCCCCTATTTTGTAATGCTTTCTCAAGAATATAAGCTATGGAAGCTATAATAGCTTTTATCTTTTAAATAGCTTCCCCTAGAATTTGGACGTTCAATTCAGCTGTTGGAGCTACGCCATGAGCAAGATTTTATGATTGTGCTGCAACAGTCACATAGACAGTAACTAGCAGAAGTAATGGTCAACAAAACAAGTGTGACACATTCTCTCTGTGTAGCTTTGTCAAGTAATTTATACCACTTCAGCATAAGACAGCAAAGATAGTAAGGATTATAAATTGTCAAGTGTGTTGGTAAGGATGCCTTTACATTTGTAATGTGCTTTCAAAATGAGAGCAGTATGCAAATGATGAGTATTATCAGCATGCAATCCAATTCAAAAGAGGAATACCATTGTACTGTACATAGTGCTCTATTGTTCAGATTGAAAAATATCGCTGAAAGTAGATAAGCTGTGTTTTCCTTTCTGTAGACTTTTCTCCTTCAGCTATTAAGTAGACTTGTTTACTCTGTACAGAGCAATACAGCTCTGAGCCATATGCAGGAAAATAAGTAAGCCTAAAACTGACAAGCAAATACATTCGCTCCAAAAAGAACACCTGCATTATAATAATGAAATCAGTCATATATTCCAATAATGTTGGCACCTCTGGCTGTTTTTGCTGTGCTGACAAGTTGTGGGACTGAGGTGTGGAGCTGGAGTGAATTCCCATTTCCTTTCTGCACACAAGTGGCTTCATACATGCACGAGGTCAGGCTGCCTTGTGTCTCTCAGTGCCACGTGGGGTTGAGGCAACAACACGTATTCATACCTGCTCTGCAGGCATTTGCCTCATGAAAAAGATGTCCTCAGAGACAACAGAAGAATGTCGGTGACCTTTGTTAAAGGGTCTTCTCCTGGACCTCCTGGAGCACACCTCTGTGGTGTGCCCCACATCATCCATGCCTTGGGCCAAAGCAACTAGGTGGTATCAAGGCTGAGGAACACCCTTGTTTTGACACGGCAGGGCAGCAAAGGAAGAGGAGCAGAACAGCACAGCAGCTCTGTAATCAAGAGTGTAAGAGTCCCCTTGCCTGTCTGCTACTTCAGTGCATGGGCCAGTCCGTTTTGCAACAGGAAAAGCAATCTTCCCTTCTGGGTTCAATCTAAAGTTTGGGACAAGGCTGGAGGAACTTGTTTGGCCAAACGTCGTGGCCTCCACAGTGCAACTAGACCAGGTTCTTTGTCAGATTTGTGGAGATACATGTTTTTTCTCTGTCTGTAAATAATGTACAGTCAAACTTGCATTAACAACTTTTAATGACTCGGTAATGTACTACACATAATGCATGTGCACATGCAAAAATGTCCTTCCCATGAGGTATTGCTGTGTGTCTCTGGTAGGCGATGAGGACAACCAATTTTTAACCTCAAAAAACCTGAAAAAATTTTCAACCTCAAAACCTATTGTGGTGTCCAGATGCAGATCATTTTGCTTAGTAATTATATATGCTTTTGATACAATAATTTATTTATTTTCTGAATCATGACACTCTATTTCTTATTACAGAGAGAAAGCTTTCACCTTTTTTTATTTTTTTTAACTCTTTCTTCTCTGCAGTTGAAATTCTTTTAATCCATTTCCAGCCCATAAAGAACAAAGAAAAATCCTCTACAGGAAAACTCCACTTTATGTAACACACTGAAGATGGCACTGTAGTAACAACTTCGCACTGTGAATGATAAGATATGCTTGTGTTTGTTGCTGGGAAATTGTGATTTTTTTATTTATTTAGCTCAGCTAACATAAAGCCAAAGGTCAGTTTAATGCAGTACCACCCCATACTGCTATTCCAATTAAAGGTGAGGAAGGTTTTCTGTTACTTGAACTTATCACAAGGAGAGTCCAACTCAACCCAAACTATGTGCAATAGTTTATAGGTGATCTTCATAATGTGGAGTTTTTTGTTTAAAGAAACAAGCAACAAAAATCCAAACCAAAAACAAAACAAACAAAGAAGGCAACAAAGAAAATCCTTTCTGTAAAGGATGTCACTTCTCCATGTCTGTAACCTTTAGAGGTCTCTAAAGACCTAGTGAACCCTGGGGCAAGGCTTTATGGTATTTGTTGCACTACATAAACCTTCCAAAATTCAGTTTCCTGTAGAGTTGGAAGGCTTTTATTTGTCTGAAACAGGAGCTTCAAATTAAAAAAAACAACAAACACCAAAAAACCAACCAACCATACACAAAGAATGCCAGTGACAGCTAAAAGTCACATTTAGGTTAATGATATTTTTTAGTAAGAATAAAGAAAAATTTAAACTGGCATAGGTCTGAAATGATGCTTTTATCTCTTTCTTAACCCACACCTGTTAAGCCCTTCACTCATAGCAGGCGGGAGTTTTGGGTTGTTTTGAAGTATGTCAGTAATTGGGCCCCCGTGCAGCAATTACCTCTCACAGTTACTTCCATCATACATACCTAAGCTATTTTGAAGGGGATTAGACATGGAAACCTTACATTCTTTTTAGGGTTAGTCTTGCTCTTGAGAAGTCAGTGGAAGAATTTGTGTGAACTGCCACCATGGGGCTTTTTTTCAGGTGTTGAGAAAAAAATTGCAGGATTTAAAACCCCACTGACTTCTGTGAGCAACAGCAGCTGTCCCAGAAGAGCTCATACTCTTTGTCAGCAAGCTAATTTTTGGGGGGAACTGACTTTTTCAAAACTCTCAGAATATATATACCAAGCTGCAGGTAGAGAAGTGCTCTTTGAGAGAGGCTGGGCTTTTCTCTCTGTGAGGGGTGATGCAAAGCCAGCCAGGTATTGCACTGCTTTAGAAAAAGCTGTGCAAAAAGCCATGGTGTCACCTCCACTTAAAAGGTCTGACCACGCAGCCACTGGGCGTCCCTTTCTCTGGGCTGCTCCATCCAGCTCCTTTTCCCAGCAGGGATTTTCTTCCAAAGCAGCATCCTCGGCCCCAGGATGGTGGGTGGGACGGAAAGAGCCCTTCACTTGGCTTGGCACAGCTCCACTGGTCGATTAATGAGCGGTGTTAAATTGTGCAGGCTGGCCTCGCTCGTGTCCCTCGGTGGGCAGGGTGTCACCACAGGGGCATGGGGAGAGGGGCTACATGAGAGGCTTGTAGCAGAGACACAAAGACATGGACACAGAAATGCTTGTTTTGGAAACTGGGTCGGGCTGCATTGCTCATGGGTGCTGGAGAGTGGGAACCAGCGTGGTGAACGTCCTCGGGCTCTGGCCAAAAGCTGAGCTGCTAAACCCCAGCTGCCCTGCAGCATTACCACTCAATGGCAGGTGCTTTAGGGTCTGGACTTGGGGTCTTCCTCCCATCCCTGAGCAGGCATTTCAGAAGTCCTTTGTGCGCAGCTTTTCAAAGATACGGGAGTTAAATAAGTAAATATGTTTAGGGCTTTGATCTTGGAATAAATCCAGTAGGAGCTCCTTAATTACCCCAGCAGGACGGTCTGCTTTTCACACAGTGCTTCCTGAGCAGCCTCCTCAGCCTCCCCTCCTCTGCCAGCTCCAAACTTCTTACAAAACCCCTGCAGTTCCCTCTGCAGAGGAGGATGCTCTTTTTCTCTGGTGTGAGTGAAAGCAAGGCTGAATGGTTTCTATTTGTGTCACCACAACCTCCAACTACAGCAAAACTGTATGTGAGTGATGGAGACAGAAGCCCAGGAGCCCATGAGGATATTTGAGAGATGCTGAAAGAGGAACTGAAACAACGCGGGTTTGAAGGCCTAGAGCTGGAATTTTTGCTTGGAGGTGGCTGTGGGATTGCTTAGAGGCCTGTGAACCAGTCAGTAATCAAACTGAGTGGGAATGAGCTGAGCTGCTACAAAAATAAGCACTCTAACTTATATACTCATGCAAACATTTGGAGATGTCTGTGATGCATTAATATTTAATTTATCATATATTAAATATTTCATTTTGTATGGTTCTTTACTAGAAAAGTGATGGATTGTGTTGTCCACGAGGACTTATATATAAAGATCCAGCAGATTCCTCAGTCTTTTGAAAAATAATTGTATTTATAACCAGTTTGCAGGAGGCAAAATGCATTATGAAGAGATTAACCATGTGCAAATGTGTTGTTTCATTTTAGTTTATAAACAGGTAAACACCTGCAGGCAGTATTTATATTGCAAAGAGAGAGTTGTTATGAACCTGTAGAGAAGCTGACCTGGATCTTCATTACCCCCATCATCACACAAAAGCTGAGCTGTTTGCTTCTGTCTCCCGTGGCTGAGGGAGCCCAGAGCAGGGTTTGTGGGAGGAATCGAGGTATCAGGACAGGCCCTTGTGTGAGGGAGACAGACAAGCTGTGCAGTGTCCCTGTGCTTGATCCCCCTGTACTGATGGGCAGTGCAGTTGTCTCTGCACTCTTGGGAATTATGGCCTTCACCTCTGTGCCTCCCTTGGGCCACTCCAATGTCTGGAGGCTGAAGCAGCCCGACATAAGCCAGTAGGACTTAAACACTCAAATAGCAGCGTTGTGCAATATTTCCTTTTTTTTTTTTTTTCATGAAAATGTCATGTGAAAGCTCCATGCCATGATCCCTCTCCTGTTTTGTGGTCACACATGGCCACCATCTCCTCTGTCCCATACCACATGCACAAATCTTGGCAAATCCTGAGAGCAGTGTCCCTCTCCTCTGTCGAGCCTCCCACTGTGCAACAGACCATGAACACCTCCTTCCTTTTCCAGCAGTTTTTGTTCCAGTAAAGCATTTTCTTGTGTCCTTAATAGAAAGCTTAAGGTTAAGCATTTATTTAAGCACTTTGCTAAACTGTGTTTTGCTGAATCTCTGCCAAATGAAAACAGATGGGCTAATTTACCCTGATGTTCTTCCCTGAGTCTTCAGGAGAGCTATAAGAGCAGCAGTCTTGATGAAAGGTGGACTTCAAAGCAAGTGAGGGGCAGAGCGAAGTGGTTCCAGGCCACAGGATGTTTCTGAGTTCCCTGGGAACCTGTAGGTTTGGAGATTGTTCTTGCCTTCCATATCCCTTCTTGTCCAGGAGAGAGTACCAACCCTCTCTGCAGGGAGTGTCACCCCAACTAGTCATCTTTAGTCTAATATACCTACAAGGAACAGAGCCAAGGAACAGCAGTCTTCCCCCATTTGTCACCAAGAAACAGCTGTACCTGGGTTGTGTGCAGTGAGCAGGGCTGGTCTTTCTGCCCTGTCATCCACTCTGTGCTGTAGGGTGTTTGAAACAGAAGTCTGCTCCTCTTCTGAAGGCATTCCTGATGAGCTAGAGGGGACACAATCTGTTGATGGATGCTTAAAACCATTCTCTTCTCCTAAAGGACAGCCAGTATCATTTGCCATGCTGTGGGATTGAAAATCTGAAAACTGTTATTAATATGTTAGAATTTGGTATAAAATGTTGACCACAGTCTGTCACTTACCAAACAATTAGATAAGTGTAAGGCTTTGCAGTATGCCATATACTTTAAAAAAAAAAGTATTAAATACTAGCTTATACAAGATATTAATGAAAAAATTATTAGCTTAGGAACATAGATTTGTGGAGATACATTTTTAAATTAAATGCTATTTGCAAGCCTAAAAATGCTGGTAATGCTGATAGTCATGTTTAAATGCTGTAAGTATTAGGTCTCAGAAAGGTATATGACTTAATGTAATATGGTCCTATGGAAAAAGAGCAAGGAATTAAAAGCTTTAACATAATTCAAGCATGTGCTGAATCAATACTGCCTTGGCAGTATTATTGTTCCAGTGTTTTATTTAAGGCTTTTGTTTCTGTGCGTGGTTTCTCTAACTGATGATACTCCTCCTACCCACAGGCAGTCTAGCTTGTTACCAAAATGTGCCTGTTTATAATAGTTCTAATGCTGAATGAAAAAGTACGAGGAAGAAAGGAAGGGTGGAATTTGGACTTCAAAATGCCTTTCTCATGAATTATTCATGCTATTTATTCCACAAGATCAAATGCTGTTTTTAAAAAATAGTATGACAGGGAGTGCGCAAGAGATTTCAGAGGTTGAATATGGGCAACAAATCTTTTCTAGGAGCGGAAAAACAATAAAACTGTCTCCAAACCTCAAACAGAAAGTTTGCCTAAGAAATATCAAAGATCAGTGTTGTGGGACTGTAAAATGCAGACCCGAATCTATCATTTTATTTTTACAGCAGGATGTTGTCAAGCTCTCCTCTGATCCAAAACTAAACAGCAATTTGTGAAATGTGGTGGCAGAACACAGATCACCTTCATTTTTATAACATAGCTTGGAATGAGCCACTGCACGTGTTCACCTCTGTAAAAGCAGTGAATTTCAGCTTCCTTTACAGCACTTTATTCTTTTTGGGTAATTAGCTCAGGTATGTGAATAAGTTCCTTACAAGCAGCAAAACGTGTGTATGGAGTGCCAGCCTCACCCTCCTTCTTTCTTTGTAACCACTTAAAGGGCAGCAGTTTAGTTTCTAAATTTCAGTGGATGTGTACCAGTGAAGGGAAGGGAGGCAACAAGGGAAAATAAAACTAAAACCCACTTTTCATCAGTTTGTGGCGTTTAGGCAATGTTGAGTTTGACTTCTCAGGAAAGCCTGATCTGAAATGTCTGGCAGAAGGCACAGAAGGTGTCCAGGAAGGGGTTTCTTGCACTGAATTCATACGGATGTTTCAGTGAAAAGGAAGAGCAACATCTGTGTTGTATTGCAGACCCAGGTGCTGGAGGTCTGTCCTGTCCCCATGTGCTTTATAGATGCCAGCACTGACCTTCCAGCAGAGCCTGCCCTGTTGGCAGGAAATGGTGTGAGGAAACTGCCCTCCCTCCTGCAGAGGGTACAGCCAAAGGGCAGTAACAGGAGATCATTTCCTTTGAGGGCACAGAGACCAAGCTTTGCCAGATAAAAGGTCAACATGGCTGCTCCTTGCTGACATCAGTAGTGAGTCTGCTTGTATTTTATGGCTTGCAGGACACCTGGGAACCCGCTGCCCCCTGGCAAAGAGCTGAGGATACTCCTAGCCTTGTCTTCACTGTTGGGGTGGAGAAGTAGGCTTGGCATGGAGATCCTCTGGTAGCATCTCCTGCATCTGCTGAAGTCAACAAAGCTCCACTGACTGGAGTAGCCCCAGGATGACCTTCTGATGATGTAAACTCCGTGGTGTCACTGGTGTTCATGGAAGTGCAGTGTAGAAGTAACAGGCTTTTTCAGTTGATGTCATGGCAAGATAATGTGGAGTTGGAAATTATACTATCTAAGCTTTCTTCTCTCCTCTTGTCTTGCTTATTCTGCATATAAATTGAGACCAACTGGGGTGGTACCAGATGCCTAATTTATTCATATATTCAGATTTTTAATTTAATGACATCTCCTCGTCAACCGTGGTAGACTCTGGTTCAGACCCACAGTATTGCTGCTGCTGCAGCAGCTCTTGCTGGCATAGAAACTGAGCAAGCAAGCAGGATGCAATTCAAGAGCTCTTTACATCTCTGTAACCATGGATACCTAAGTAATGCATAAGACCAGTGTTTACAAAGTAAAGTGCATTGTTTCCAGAAGTGGGAAGCACAGACTGTGAGTTCTCCCTGGGACATAGGAGATAAGAAGTAAAAATGACTTGCACTTTTATGAAATAGTGTTCTATATTAAGTTTTTCTTTCATTTGTTGTGACTATAGTGGACGTGGATGGCTGTGGGTTTGTGGCTTTGATGGCCATGGGAGACTTTGATGGCTGAATTTCATATTTAAAGTCAGCTGCAGAGAGGGCAACAAGTTGCTGTCATAGAAGCTTGTTTTCATAGAGAATATTGTATCGGGTAATGAGTTAATTGGTCAAAAAAATTGTAATATTGGCACTAAATGTCCCAGGGTTCATTACTGTAAGTGCAAATGATAAAATCTCTGACAAAAATATGATTTTTAAAGCAAAACTTAGTGTACATGTAGCATGCCTTTTATCTTTTATTTGTATGGTATTTCCTTGTTCCTCTTCTATTTTAACACAATTCTCTACATAAGGCAGTTTTCTAAGGGTATCTTTCATTTAACACTAGTTGGTTGAGAAAGTCTTCTTCTCAAACCAAATGAGGGGTTCTAGGACTCTGTTGGCATCTGTTTCTTTCTGTACTACTCCAGAGTACACACACTCTGCCTCAGTTTCTGCTGTCTGGGATAATGTCTTTCATTCATTCATGCATGCGTTCATTTTAACCATTCTGTTTCAAGGTAGGTTTAGAAAGGATGCCCAGATAAGACTATAAAATGTCTGAGCAATAGGTAAACATGTAAAAACAAACAAACAAACAAACAAAAAATCCCAGATCTCTCAGGAAAAAAATCACACAAAGCAACTTCTATTTTCTTGATGCTCTGCTGAAAAGTCATCAGTATTATCATGACCTCCTGGCTTTGTGTCTAGAGCTGGGAAACCTTACTATGGGGACAGGGAAGAAATAAAAACTATATTTCTCAGGAATAAAGTGTTATTCAAACTACACCAAACATTAAAGTGTTTTGCTTTGCAATAAGCTTAAAATAATTTCTAAGTGTTTATTGCTAAACCACTGGGAAAAATCTCATTTTTCGTTGCTGAAAACCAAGTAATCTGTTTCAGGTTGATTTGTATGTAAAAGTCTGTAGAGAAAATTTTTATGAAATTGAAGACTGTCTGCATTTTTCAAGAGCTGGAAAAAAAACCAAAAAACAAACAACAAAAAGCATTCCTTAAAAATTCTAATCCTTCAGCATGTTACTGATTTCAGTAAGTATCGATGACAGTTTCTTCATCTTACCTGGCAAATCCCTCTAGGTAAGGTCAGCAGAGGCATAAAAGGTGGATGGTCTAATATTGAGGACTTGAGGGCTGTTCTTGCTTTTGTGGTGCATTCCTTATTTGCTCGTTCATGTTCACAACTTGCTTTCTTATGTATTTGATTCGATATGGAGACTCATCTCAGCGAGCAGCCACCGAAGTCAACTGCTTGAGGACATTTGTTCAAAGATGGAGCTGCAGTAGCTGGAAGGCCAGTGCTTGCAGTATCTTCAGGAGATGATCCTTACTCCTGTTCCAATCCTGGTCATGCTATTTTACAATCTGACTAATGTCCACAAGGGTAGACTGTGGTCTGAGAAAGAGGAAGAAGGCAAGGGGCTGTTGAACAGTTGCTCTTGATTAAAAGCATGGCGTTTCCTTAGGAAAATATTTTAAACTAAAGAACTAGGAAACAGAAATTCTCCTTTTTCTCCATAGCCCAGCCATGGGGTTGTTCCAGAGCTCTTCAGGGAGCAAGAAGCTTTCCCTTACCTTTATCAACCCTTTAGAAAGTCTGGTGATATTGGTTATATTTAAACAGCGTGTGATCTGTAGCTCTCTTTGTCTTGGAAGTACACCAGGGTCTGAGGGAATTTGGGAGCTCCTTGCCAGCTGATAGCACAGAGGTGAGGTGAGAAGGCACATGTGCACACATGCCTGCAAACCCAGGCACAGAGGTGAAGCCTTTTTTGTACAAAATCTACTCTCTGCCATACAAATGTGACAAGTGTAAAGACTTGTGAAGGAAGCATTCACTTCCCAGCTGGTTTCTGTTAATCTGTGCCATGTGAACAGTGCAGCATTATGCAGTGCGAGGCTGCTGCCTGCATAAGATAATAAACAAAATAAACAGAGCTAGGAACGCTGTGGAGAAACTGCCCCTGAAGAACAGCCAGCATTTGATCCTTGCTGCTGCAACAGGCTTATTGGCTGGCAAAGCCAGTAACCGTCCTGCTGATGTACCTGTCCCACATTAGTTTTGTTTTTGTCAGCTCTGCTACTCTGGCCAGGACATCAGATGGGCAATTTTATATTTGTTTTATACTGATGTATAAAACAGTTTTGCAGTTACACCCACCAACTTGAAACCCATGATGTAAAAGACACTATTTAGGGGCTTTATGCTGTGTGGGAAATCTGCAGTACAAGTCCGTCCCTCTGCAGTGCTTACTTTTAGCAGGTAAGTGATTCAGGTTTCCATAAGGAGCATCCCTTTGACAATTCTGTTTTCTTTCCTTTTTGAAACTAGTGCTACAGGAGACCTTCAATATGTCTAATTTATAGCATGTTACTATTAATATGATCATAATAATTGTTTATTTAGATTGCTTTTATCCTGAGCCCGAGTTATTTTGCAAGCAGCTTACATTTTATTAATTTAAAGCAACAACATCAATAAATAACTATCTAACTTTAAAGCCAACCTTAGTATGAAAAGGGGCTTAAGACTTATAACCCAAATTAAACCACACACAGTTATATTTATTATTCAAGCCTCAAGATTTTATATAAGTTAAATCTTACTTTTATAAAACATAAATTTTGAATGCTTGAGGTTCGCAGACTAGACTTGTTTGAAAATCTCGTGAGCCCTGAAGCCAATGCTTGTCTATAGAGCTCCTACATTTGAGTGTGTGAGGGACATTCACCCGTCCAAATGTAGCTGGATGCTCCCGGAAGCGCCTGTGGTAAGCGTGAAGAAGGGAACCTGTGTGGTCAGACGTAAGGGGGGAGGGAGGGGGTGAAGATGAAGTTTGGCTCACAGCTCCTGCATGGTCCCTGTTGCTGTGGAAACGACGGCCTTTGCAGTGCCTATCACATCTATATAAGTTCAGAAGAGCCATCTCTTCTGTATGTCATTAGGAGGAGTCTAAAACGAAGGCGATCAATTAAGGGCCTGTGCTATGAGGGGAAAATGTAGACAATAACTTAAACTGTATCCTGAAAAAGAAGTAATGAATCACCCTTTTATACAGTGACATACAGTTACATCCAAATGCCATGCTGTGCTTCTTCGGGAGAAGAAAAGGAGAGACTGATAAAAATGGAACGGTGCTTTTATGTTCATTTGCTCACAACCTTTCCTATGTCTTCCTTATCCTCATGAGTAAACCAGTGTATAATATCCCCCCTCCATTCATCTGCTGCCTTGTGAATAAGATCATATTATATGATTATTTCTTAAACTAACAAGGCTCGAGCTCAGAGAAGTGGATGCTTCCAGTTAGAGCACATTTCCTTCTGCTGTTTGCAGTTTGTTTGTAGGAGCAACTGTCTGATTGTTACCCAGGCAACCAATGCAGGCGTGAATTTGATTAGATATAGTTTCACAGATGTGGGCAGCATTTCAAGCATTGTTTGGTGTTTCTGTCAAAAGAAAAATTCATTTTGTTAAGTTTTAAGAGTTTTCACTTGAAGGACAGAGAGGAAAAAGTCAAGGATCTTATAGTAATCATTTTTAGATGTGGTTATCTCAGCTTGCTAGTTGCTACTTGTGTTTGGTAAACGGTTCTTCATTCTACACAAAGAAAAATGTGGAAAAAATCCAGTATTGACAGCAGGGAGATGTGTAAAAGAACAAGAATTTTTATTGTCTCCACTGAAGCAGATTAAATTATTATCGTCCCTCTAGAAAATAACATCATTAAAATGTGAAGACTATTTGGTCATATCGTAGTAATAAGAGTAGCGGGGAACGTATTTCGACACTTAGCCATGCACGGTCTGCCTTGCAAAGAGGCAGCGTGGTGTTTTAACTGAGGGCAACGTTGTGCTCAGTGTGCTTCTCCAGTGGAACTTGCAGATGTAAACATCAGTTCAATGTGTAGCTAGAGGACAATGGTTTGACATTCTGCATGAGCTCTCTCGGTGAGTGAAACTCACTTTCTTTTCCTGATACAAAAGCAGAAGGGGAAAGTAAACTCTGTGGATAAAATAAAACGAAAATGACTGCCCTTAAAACTGAGCATTTCAGATTTCAGAGTGCAATTCAGTCTTGCAAGGACATAAGCCTACACAGTGATGTTTAGCTCAGTTTCCAGGTAAAAAATTCAAGGGTAGTTGAGATTTTCTGTTCAAGCTAAACTCTAGAATAAACAGGATTAGCTATGTAGGTGTCATCACTTGCTTGAGATTGCACTGACCAGCAGCCAGGGTGCTGGGAACAAGTCTTCCCTCTCTGCAGATTCAGTAACCTTGAGGGCTTTACGCACTCTACTGCAAATGTACATTAGAATTATTTCTCTTGAGCAAACAAACTCTTCTTTTATGACCCCATTCTTGAAAATGAATGATTTGGCTGCCAGTGCATTATCATTCATACCTGGCCTGTGATTTTATAAGAATGTAACCTTCTTCTTGGGAACATTTAGTCTAGCTTTTTAAGGAAACAACTCGTGATGACATTGTCCATCTCTCTGTGAGTCACTTCCTAGCAGCTTTTGATATTTTTTTTAGCAAACTCCAAACAAAGTTGCAAATATCCACTAACTTGTATAGCACAGAGAGTTCTGAAAGGTGTTAAGTTCCTACATATTCTGTTAAAATTGGGAGCTGGGTACATGGGAAAGAACCTTTAGTGAGAGAGAAACAGAAGTACTCCATTGCTGTCCGTTGAGTTTATCACAACCATTGTGACCAGCAACCTTTCAGACAACTCCTCGCCTGCACAGCACAAGGCAGAGCAATCAGCACGGCAGGATGGCTGGTTTGATGTGGAATATAACAGAGGAAGGGCCTGGGGACCAGAGGAAGCTTCTGTGGGAGAGGAAAATGATACCAGGAGGATGGGGAATGTGCAGGGCAGAACTGCTGTGATAGAGCTGTGGGGAAGTGGGAGTCATCAGGGGAGATGGGGGG